>PVKC010009382.1:0-26928 GCA_004027635.1 Crocidura indochinensis
CCCTGTGAAGCTATTTGCTTCTCTCTGTATTTATTCCAGTATCTAAGGACTATTCATTATATTTCATCTTAATTTTTTCTCGATGACTCTTGACTTTATAATCATTGAATATGGCAGTCTATATCTTACTCATTGATTTTCCATCCTGATAGTGCCATAAAAATGTGACACCCAAATTTCAAAATATTAAGATAAAACTGATTGATATTTTCTGATCAAGTACTTATTTCTAATAAAAGATTCCTTCCTCATAATACACCCTCCAATGACTGCATTCATTGATAATATTCAGGTTAGCACCTTGGTTGATTTAAAATTCTTTAATGTGTAGCACTGATGATAAACTATTACTTTAAGGCAGATATTTTCTTAGAAGTGAGTTGAGACTCTAACTTAATGACTTTCTTGTTTCAATCCATGTCAGTTCTGCAATGCAGTCTATAAGATTCTCCAACACGTATCCCCCTAATATTTTGGAGGATGGTATGTAAATAAAATTCAAAATACTTATTTACCCAATCCAAATGTGTTACTCATAAATAACACTGTTATAAACAATAGTAACAACAATACATGCAAAAATCAGATTTCAAAAGGAAAATATTGAAGTATGGATATGAAGATATATAGATCAAGAAAAAAGTCAATCCCAAAAAGATACGCTCAATAGAAATGATATTATGATCTTAGGTATTATATTTAAATATAACTATAAAAAATCTGGTATTTGGGGATAATATATATGCTTTATATATACTCACAAATAAAATTTATAATTAATTATTTCATAAGTAAACACAACTTAAATTTACTGCTTTATTGCTACTGTACCCAATATGAACATGATCTTCCTTCTGGCAGCAAAAACACTCTTCTTCTTCATCTCATCTAGCTAAATTGTCTGAGCAGCACCTTCTTTCTCTTTCATAATTCCATTTTCATGACTTCAACGATGGCTTATGTGCAGATATGTGTCTACTACCTGGGTACAAAGAATTAGTCTGCAGACAAATGACCAAAATTGCTTCTCAAAGGTCTTGCCTAATATCTATCAAAAAAGCCCAACAGGAAAGAATCCTCTTGTTCTTTTGCTAGATCTGTGTAGTTGTGTATGGATGCCAACAGTCATAGAGAATGATTAACTAGAACAATAAGATCAATACCTTGAAAACAATCTAGGTGAGAGATTGAGTGCAAATGCTACTAGAATAGTTGATTGTAGACAGTCTCAAGCCCAGCTCCATCACTGCCTTTGCGGTACATTGGCTATGTTTTCCAATTAATTTAATATTAGCTCCATTACTTAGAAATAAAAAAATTACAGGGGGCCGGGCGGTGGCGCTGAAGGTAAGGAGCCTGCCTTGCCTTGTGCTAACCTAGGTCGGACCATGGTTCGATCCCCCGGTTCCCCATATGGTCCCCGGTGCCTGCCAGGAGCGACTTCTGAGCGAATAGCCAGGAGTAGCCCCTGAGCGTCACTGGGCGTGACCCAAAAACCAAAAAAAAAAAAAATTACCTATTGCAGTTGTCATTTTAATTCCTTGATTTTACATTCTCTATAGCATCTAATTCATATACACCGAATACATTACACCATAAATTACCACAGATCTTGACTGAATTTGGATCATGCATTTTTCTAATAGACTAATAATATATGATGTCGATTTACACCATGCATCTTCTATGCATTTAATGTTATTTATTCTTTACATATTATTTCTATTGTTTATATAGTAACTTTTACATATTTTTTCAGAATATTCTTAGATTTATAAAATTGCGAGGAGATTCCTGAGACTATAAATATGTGTCATTCTTTAATCCTTCTGTTATTAATATTGGTTGTCGTATTTGTCACAGTTAATTAAATTATATAAATAAACTGTTATTTCCTAAATTTAATGCGTTATTTATAGTTCTTTAGTCTTTTTATTTTCTCTTGTTATCTTTAGTTGAGCTTTAGTTTACTAGAGATTAATATTGAATATTAGTAGTTCCCAATTATCATTGTCATTATAGTTTATCTCTGTTTCAGCAAAGTTTTAATCTCTTCTATTTTATGATTGACTTGTTTTTTCAAGAATAATAATGCAAATTTGAGGATTCTCTCAATCAGAATTGGCCTGATTCTTTTCTTTCTTTTTTATTTTGTTTTCATTTGTTTTGTTTTATGGGCCTCACCTGTGATGCTCAAGGGTTTCTTTTGGATATGTTCTCAGAAATTGTTCCTGGCTTGAAGGACCATATGAAACACTGGGGGATTGAACCATCATCCATTCTAGATTGACTGCTTTCAAGACAAATGCCCTACAGCTGTGCTACAGCTTGGCCCCTGATTTTTTCTTATAGGAAGGCTATATAGGTAGGTGTGGGGCAAGAAGGGCACAGAGAAATTTCATGTATTATATTGAAATTCTTTCCAATATTGTTGACTTGCTAGGGCTATTATGCAGTTTCCTCTGTTAAAGATACCTCTCACCTCTTCACAAGCTCCACTCTTTGGAAGCCATTAAGTACCTCTCACATGGAAAGACACAGAATTATGTAGAACTTCATATGCATACCTTTGTAATAGCAATTTTATCACATGCTATCATATATTTGATTAATATTTTGATTATAGAACACTGTGGGCTCATGATTTACTATGTTTATAAATAAGATTACATAAAACGTTTTCACTACTTAATAAAATTTTATTCACTTCTATCATTGAGGACAGTTGCAAGTTGACTCCCTTTTCTTTTTCATCTTTTTCTTTTCTTATTTTCAATAATAACTGTCTCAGAGTCATGCTGTGTGTTCCCTGTCCTAAACTGAAATCAGACAAAAAGTGAGAGGTGTCCTTCTGAAGACGAAGAAAATCAGTTTAAGAAAAGAAAGGGAAAAAGGAAGGAAAGCATACAAATGATACGAAAAGAATCAATCCCCCCCAAAATAAAAGCCACAAAAAAGAAACAAAAACAACCAACCAACAAACAAAAAAAACCTGAAAAGCATCATATCCTGGGACCAATAAAAAAGACCTTAGTCTAGGCTTTGGCCTACGATCTGTACAACAACCAAGATTTCTATTTCCAGAGGTCTGACTGAGACAACAGCAATTGAGCAGGACTTTTGGAAACGTAATGAAAAACTCTATTCTAGGCTTTTCCTAGGATCTGTGCAAAAATCAAGACCACCAACTACAGAAGACTGATTAAAACAATAGTGAAGGAATAGAAGAACTTCTGGAACTATAAAGAAACACTCAATCCTAGGCTCCATTCTATGGCATGTGCAAATACTAAGATCACTAGCTATAGAAGACAGATTTTATCATCCACAAAGGAGTAGAAAACTTCTGGACATCACAAAAGGACCTAGGGGAGAGTAAAAGAGCATATACAGAGCCTGTAGTTATAGCCATAACAGTATCTTCAAGGGTGGAATAACCCTGTGTCTTTAGATATTTTTCTTGTTTAGCAACCTTCTTTTGTTTCTATTTTTATTTCTTTTTGTGTGTTTCTATTGTTATTAAATTTATTTCATGAATGATAGCTGTTTAAAATATACTTACTAGTAAGGCTTGATGTTACCAAGTAAAAAAATTTAATAGGGTATGAATGATAGTGCAGTGGGAATGAAATTTGTCTTATACATTGCAGATCTGAAATCTGTGTAATCCCATTTGTCCTCCTGACCGCTGTCATGAGTAATTCCTAAGTTCAAAATACTAAGCATCACAAGATTTGGCTCCAAAACAAAACAAAATATGTCAAGAAAAATCAAAGAACCAAAAATGTTTATTTGTTCCATTTTAAATTATTAAAACATAATAACAATGTTAAACTTGGCAATATCTCATTCTTATAATGATCCATTGGATATTCCTGCTTAAGAAATAATACTTAAAATTAATTTAATTTTCTTCTATTTTAAGAAAAATAGCATGCCTACAAAAATTTGAAATTTCCATATCTTTTACTCAACAATGAAAAGGTTATTTGACAGAAAGTCTTCAGAATTGTGAGTCCAGAACTCAAAGTAGGTTACAAACCCATTTCAATGTATATGTGGAGGCTTTGCCACACAAAAAAAGCAATATTCTCAGGTACAAGCCATGTGTTTGAAAAATTAACTCAGGTGATTTATTGCTTAATAACATCTACTCTGGAATAACAAAGGAGTCCTCATGTTACAGTTTCATTTTAAAGTTTCACTCTAAAACTGCCTTTCGCAAATGCCAGGCTATTATTCTTCTGAGAATACAGATACATATTTTCATAATCCTGTCCTTGAGTTGAAGATTCTGCTAGAATGAGTAAAAAAATTCAGGAATATTCTTTAATTATTAAATTTTTTTGTTTTAAAGGATATTAGTGAGGGTAATTATGGAGAGATAGGGTAATGAATAGTAGAGAGTTCAGTGGGTAAGGTGCTTGTCTTGCAATGTTATATCAACAGTGCTGCTTTGGATAACTCCTGGATATCCTAAGTGCAGGCCTAGGAGTAAGACAAACATAGCTCGGCATGGTCAAATTCCTCAAGCAAAAGAGGAAAAGAATTAAGAAGGAAAAAAATGAAATAAAAGAAAAAAAAGAAAGGGAGAAAGACAAAAGAAAGAAGGAAGGAAGGAAGGAAATGAAATAAAGAAGGAAATAAAGAACGAAAAATAAAGAAAAAGAAATGAAGAAAAGAAAATAAAGATGAAATAAAGAAGAAAGAAAAAGAAAGAAGAAAGAAAAAAGAAAGAACAAAAGAAAAGGAAAGAGAAAAAACTACTTTAATCCATACAAAGTTTTTTAAAAAAAAATGAGAAGGAATGTACTCTACTTTCTCCAGGAATACCACATTATCAGTTCATGAGTTTCACAGTTGGGAGTCCCTCATAGTCCTTTTTTGTGGTTCCTTATTTACTTAGATGGGATTGATTAAGTCATGATCCATTGACTTCAGTCTCCAGTCTTTGTCTTCACTCCAGTGGGGAGTGGGAATTGAAATCCCACGCTTGTAATGATATGGTTTGTTCTCCACGCAAATAACCGTTACCCTAGGAGCTCTCAAAACTCATACTATTCTCATAATTAGAGAGAATTTTGCTACTCTTATCTCCTAGTAAAATCCTCGAGTAAATTTTTTTCATCAAAATAGACAAAATAGGTGGTGTTAGAGAGATATTACGGTATGTAGGATGCTTTCCTTGCACTCAGAAGCCCAGCCTTGTCCTGAGCTTTTTTTTTTTTTTTTTAAAGTGGGGGGATCACCCTGTGGCTAGCATCTGACATTTTATATGGTTCCCTGAGCACTGCCAGGAGGAATTCTATAATTAGAGCCAGGATTAATTCCTGCGCATCTTCAGGATTGGCACCAAAATAAAATGAGAGAATAAAATAAACATATTTTATATATATTGTGATGTTAGTATTATTATATTTCTAATACGTTTCCTTATATTTTTTAATACTTTACTTATTTTATTAACAAATATGTCATGGGAACTTTCTTTTTATTTTTTTTTTTTTTGGTTTTTGTGCCACACCCATGATGCTCAGGGGTTACTCCTGGCTATGCGCTCAGAAGTCGCTCCTGGCTTGGGGGACCATATGGGAACCGAGGGATCAAACTGCAGTCCGTCCTAGGCTAGCGCAGGCAAGGCAGGCACCTTACCTCCGGTGCCACCGCCCGGCCCCGCCATGGGATCTTTCTAAAATGCATATTGCCTATCTTCATCTCTTTACCTAAACTTTAAATATTTAAGTCTTATACACAAAATGTACAGAGTTCTCGCTTCCTATAACTTTTCATAGGCTATCTTGGATATCTCATATGGTCATTTATTTATGTTTCAGTTGTTACAGAACAATTTGGAGCACTTTTGATGCAGTTTCCTTACATTAAAATATGACAAATGCCTTCAAGTATACATATATTTAGAAAGAGAATTTTGCCACACCAACTATTCAACAGTCCTGTTCACAATAGCCTAAAATATTTCTTTGTCCACTTTTCAATGTGCTTAGAGATTTCTGCTCCTACTATTATAAGTCCTATCATTTGCTGATCCTATCCTGAGTCTTAAAGAATTTTTACTTTTTCTTAACGTTATTCCAGGAATAGTGCATAAAAATATTTCAAGTATCCTCTCCTTAAGGATTGAGCCAAAAAGAAACAGGAAGCCAATCATTTAAATAACCTGGTATGTGAGGAGAAATTTATTATTTTTATATTAGTGTAAGTCTACAAGGAATTACTGTCTGAGTGTTTGAAATTGGAATAATGGCTATGAATTTTGAATATTTTTGGAGCTTTGGATGGGGGTTGGACATACCCTAAAGTGCTAAGGGCCTTTATTCTGCACTCAGAGATCACACCTGGCAAGGCTATGGGTGCTGGATGCTAACTAAGCAAATGTGAGCTACCATTAGAAAAGAACATTACAGGCTGGAGAGATAGCACAGTTGTAGGACATTTGCCTGGAAAGTGGCCTAGGACAGACCTGGGTTTGATTTCAGTTTCCCAGATGGTCCCCTGAGCCTGCCAGCAGAGATTTCTGAGAGCAGAGCTAAGAGTAACCTCTGAGCCCCACCAGGTGTGGCCCAAAAATCAAAAAAAGAAAAAAGGAAAAAAATGAAAAGAACATTACCCACTACACTATCTTTTCAGCCCTACTATCTGCTGAATTTTATAATGACAGAAGCAAATAGAACAGTAATTATTATAAAGATTAAATGACTTTTGGGGAAGAAAATCATATCACACTTTTGCCTTTGTACTTTCCATCATTTGAGTTTCAAACCCATATATAGGTATACTTTTCGTGTATATGTGTTTTTCTGATTTAGAAAATTGGCTTATTTCCACTTTATACAGCATCAGATGTGTTCTGAGAACACATTTTTCAGTGGCCATGTAGCAACTTATCTATAATTTTTATTGGTATCTACCCACTCAAACTTTTTCTGTGACTTTAATCAAACTAATTCATCATCTTACTTTTCTTTGATCTTCCTAGAAATTTGTACCTCTAGTATGAGCCTTACATCTTTTCTGATTGATTTTTTCCATGTTCAGTATAAGTATTATAACTTCTGTTGGGTTTGATCTAGCTAAATTCCATGTCATAAATTGAATTTTCAGTTACTTCTAGGAGAATTGAGATTTCACACTGATCAGCACTGCTGAGAGTGAAATCAAAGTGTAAAGAAAGTTCCCAAGGAATTATTACTTGATAGGTTCAGAGAATCTATTGAGTAAGAAAAATGTATAATATTAAATCTTATTATGATTTATAGACTTATTTGTAACCTAACATGTTTCATGTTAATTTGTGTAGCCATAATTTAGAATTTGTCACTTACATGTGGCAGTTAATCCATAAATGGAGATAGGGTGTATGAACAGTTCCTTATAACTACCATTAACTAAACAAACAAAATACAGAAGAAAGGTTCAAGTAAAAACAAATAAATTTTCTTTGTATCCATTATAGTACACATTATAGTTTGGGAGAAAACTATATACTAATATCTGAGAAATCAACAAAAAGATTCTACCTAAAAATTGAAATTAAGTAAGTGGTGTCATGACAAACAAAAACAGCATGAATACACTAATTTTTGTCACTGACTTTAATTCATACAGAGAACTATGTTAGTATTTGGGACAAAAACCTATCTCAAGAAAATAAGCAAGAAAAAGTACATCAGAAAACATCTCCAGGAAAAGTCTGGGACAAGAAACAAGGTTACTAGAATCAGAATGAAGAATCAGTTCAGCACAGTTATTCACAATATGTGTAAAAGATATATATTTTTTAAAGGTGTTTTCACATGTCTTGTTAGAGATAGCCTGACTAGGCTAGTTATTCCAATGTTTGTCAAAGGCACTATAAGGTACAACTGCAAAATATAATTATCGTAAGAATGCATTTTTGATCATGAGCAGAATCGTGAATTGTTTCTAAGTGCAAACTCTGTTCACTGTGCTTAAGTTTACTAGTAAATTGTCCAATTTCCTCCTACTATTGTTACTGTTATTATAGGTATATTATTTTACTTGTTCGAGTTGTTGAGATATTTAGTTATCTTTGTCATTTGTCAGTGCCAACTGTTTTTACCAAGCCACTTTTGCCAGTGCTTTGCCTAACTGGAGGGAAAGGACTAAGAGAACTGTTTAAATTTTCAGCAGTTTTACTCCACAATTTCACTGGGAAGAAAGCGAAAAGAAAGTTACGAAACCCTACACATTCCTGTTATTTCACCTACCTTCTGCTATTTGACCAGACACCAGAGTGCATTGCTCTTGAGTGCTGTGCACTATTAAACATGCCTAGAGCTAGGAGATTATGTCTAAAGGAAAGATTCCGTTTTTGATAATCATTGTCTATGGAGCTAATGGTCGGTAGCTCCTGTCAGAGTGAAACCTTGCACCACGCCTACACCTCCATTTTTTTTTTTTGGCTTGGAAAAATTAAGACAACTTATAATGCTCAGCTCAGTCATGAATTTCATTTTAATCCAAAGCAATAATTAATTAGCTGATAAATTATTCCACTAACATTTGACAGTACTAATGAAATTCGTTGAGTTTTAAAGTGTGACTAGTCTATGTTAAACTGGAGTTGATGTCTATCCTGAAAAATCAAATTTGTAAGTGATATCATTCCAGTAAATAGCTTTAAAAATATAAGGGAAAAATGTGGTGACTATTGCCTAAATCCAGACTATATAATCTGGTTAAAATTTAAGATTTGCTGAAAGTTATCTTCAAATTTTTAAGCTAGTTTAGAAATAGTCTTAAAAAAATCTATACTAGCAGTGCTCAGGGAATAATTCTTATTTTGTGTTTGATTATTGTTCTTGGTGATATTTCAAAGTTCATGAGTTTCCAGGAGTCATATCCTGGATTCCCATGTGCTCCATTTTTTCACTATCTATCTAGGACAGATATAACACAGTAGGTAATCTTAACACAAATTAATATTTCTGCATTGGCAACAAATATACTTAATACAATTTTGAAATATGTTGTGTATTCTCCAAGCAGGTACTACTTTCTGAATTTTTATGATGATCAGCCATTTCCATTTCATGTTTATTATGAATCTAATTTTTATATTTTTAATACTGGCCCCTGTTTTCCTAGTATGTATTAACAATTTTAGGGCTCATAACTGGTAAGAAAATTTCAAGAGTCTCTGAATTTGATAGTGGTGCCTCTATTATAGATATACTTTAGGAAGAAAAAAGACAATGTTTGAAATTCCACTCAATAGAAATCTACATAATATTTTCCTTACTCATCCTTTTATTATTAGAATGGCTAAAATAATGACACCATAAATTATAGCAAAGCCAATGTTTTATAATTATGTTTAAAATTTAAATATGCTTTATAATATGATGTAAATTAGATGATTGCCAAGACATCCCTTTAGTAACTTCTGTCACTGAGATCACATATCAAGGGCTCCCCAAGTTATGATTAGTTTTGACATTTTATTACAAGAGATAATTCACTATGATAGCTTCATAACTACATATTATTATAATGAAAATATGTCATATCAGTTAAGGAAATATGCAAGTGCAGAGTCCATGAGGATATCAAGCATAGGGTATCTAGTCCTATTCTTTTTGTGGATTATGGACACCAATAGTCTTATTGAGTGATACCTGATGCATACACAGAATATGATCACAGATTCTGGCAAGTTTTTATGTCCAGAGTCTTTATATATTTGGTCAATTTCACAATTTTCTAGGTCCTAATTCTGGAGGTTCTGAGTTGATACCTTAAGTCTTAAAATTCACAAAATAATTTTACACGGTTGATTTAGTTGGCATGGCTCTACCAAAAACAGACAGAATCAAGTAGATCTTTCTAAATATTTAGAGGTTACTTGTATTTTGTAACCTTCTAGATTACTTTCTTTTAACAGTGGATAATTATTAATTCTCTTTTATTTATGCCAAAGTAAAATAGAATTTTATTTTAAAATAATCCCTGAAAATATTAAAATATACTTATAATTAAGATTAGAAGAAATTATCAAAATTATTTTGTAGCTCTAATTTAAATGGTAAAGAATAAACTTTCTTATAAACTATTTTGTATTTTATAATGAAAATTCAAAGATTCTTGAACAAAGAATAAAACAAACATCAGAGAGAAGCACAAACTTGAGAGTAATAAAAGACAACATAGAACAAAACTTCTAAAGAATTTGAAGAATTCTGGCAATTGAAAAACCATAAAATCTTATGCAGAATATTTGGGAAACATATGATAATCAGGACCCTTTATAAAATAAATAAAATTCTATAAAAATATTGTAGTTAAATTAATGATGACTGAAACCATGTATATAATTGTGTATGCTTACAATTTTATGTGTAACTACACAGAGATTTTTTTTAAATTAAATTAAAAGCAGATAAGTAAATTAGATATTTATATATTTATTCAGTGATTTTTACTGCATTAATATTCTGGATGAGGGACAAATTTTTCTGCTGAAGACTGTTACATATTTTCAGCAAGCCAACATGTCCTAAAAAGACATAAATAATTTTATAGACATTCTTTTTCAACAAAAGGGAACAGTAAACTAAGGACTTTTGAACTATGTGATATGTAAAACTCTGTTTGGTAAAACCCCAACACTTTGACTTCTGGGTTCCCAAGCTTGTAAATAATTATCAATATTTTATGATTTAGCACCATTATGAAAAGCTTGCCCCTACCTTCCATTTTTTTAAAAGACAAGCAATAGTATTTTATTATTCTTGCTGCCAATTTAAATTCAGGGGTTTAGCAGTTTGCTTTTTTTTATTAAATTAAAGCATAATTGAGATAAACTAGTGCACACACATTTTGTTCAATACATTTCTGTATTAAATATGACTACTAACACAATGTGAAATAATATGTCTATTATGTCATATTTATGATGATTTTTGTGTTGTGCAAATTAGAATCTTATCTCTTAGCAACTATGAAATTTAAAGTTATGTGTTGTTCATTTTACAGATTTCCCCCAATTTCTGAGCATACTTTTAAAATAAAATATTTCACAATTTTCAGTGGTCTAAAGCAAAGAAGTCATTACTATTAATTCACATTAAAATGTGAGCAGTCCCAGGCACCTATAAATAACCTACCAAATCTTGCTAAATGACACAAAAAGATTAGAGAAGATTCACATAGAGATATAAATGATATAACTGCAGATGTCATAAAATAGTCTGTAGGAAAAAATCTTATATTTTCACTGTTGCTAATTCTCTGCAATGGTTACCGTAAAACAATGACAGACACATTTTCTGCTTGTTGCCTCTTTGTCAATGTTAAAGCCTTTATAAATTCCAGAGAAAACAAGCATTGAGATCGGTCTTTTATAAAAGTGAAGTGGTGTAACTTGAACTTTTGAAAATCTGTACATACTTTTCTGCTGTGTATAAGAGCTCCACTTAACTCATGTCCATTTCCAAGTTTGTATCTTCAAACTTGAAAGCCAAACAAATACGACAAAAAAGCAGAAAGAAACCTAATCGTGTTTTTAACTAAAAGAACACATACAGGTATGTGACTAGCAGGTAGGTGATATGATGTTCAGAAACGCTAATCATCAGGGACATGCAAATTAAAACCACAATAAAACATCATTAAATATCTGTTAACTCATCAGTTATGAAGACAAAAAGTAAGCATTGCCCAGGAAATGGAGAAGAGAATACTTATGTGTTGTTTGTAGGAGACAGATGGGTTTTGCCACTGTGGAAAAGAGTGTGGAAGAATTTTAAAACCTTAACTATAGAAAATTCCTATAGTTCCCAAATTCCTGTTCTACTCACTTATCAGTAGGACTTAAAATAAGATAGTTTTACCCTACTAAGTTTATTTTAATTCTATGTATAATAACCAAGTTTTGGCAAAAAAGACTTGTGGGCACTGATGAATGAACGTGTGTGTAGGATATAGTAGGATGTAGTAGAAATAGGACATAGCTGAGGATATGGGAAGTGGTAAATTTTTAAGAAAAAAATTGTGATAGGCACTGAAATGATATGACCCCAGACATTGCTGGAGCAAGACCCAATGACAAAGTGTCATTAGACCTAATGACAAAATGTCAGGCTTATGTCACAGGGACAAGCATCATGAAGAGTGATTCAACTTTCTAGAAGCACAAATTGCACGTAGCATGTGGAAGCTATGTGTGGTTCTTATGAAAAAGAGCAGGTAATATATTCATGGAAAGAAAAATGATTCACTCAACTGCTTTGTTTTAACTTTGCATTTACTTTCTTTCTGACAAATTAAACATGCATTGTTTTTACTGAACATTTTGAAAACTTTCTGGAACTTACATGCATATAAATAAATTTTACTCTTATTTTTTAGGGTTACTTATGAGATATTTTTGTAAAAATTATTTTATTTAAGTTTTAGCCTACTAGCTAGGAGAGACTCTAAATAAACTCAAAACACCTTTAGCTAGATTGAAAGGTTCCAGGAAGCATAATCTTCATCAATATGCCCTCTTTTATTGAATATGTGAATTTTGATCTCTCCTGAGATGTTGACACAATACTATTACTGACACATCAGCTTCTTCTCTATATCATTTTCAACAATTTTGCCTGCCATATCTTCTCAGAAATATTTTTTTTCAAAATTTTTTATTTCTGATTTCTCTTAGTGTAATATCTTCTCTCAATGTATCTCTTTCCTCAAGAATTTACTATAAGTAGCAAGGAATAAAATGGTGTATCCTTTAATAGAATAGCAATTTTAACAGAAGTCAATGCCAAATTTCTGCTTTCAGTAAGAGAACGATTTGGTTATGTTTTCTGCTATGATATGATCCCTTTTTGCCAGAGTCCAAAGATTTCATTTTGAGCCCTCTCTGGTAACAATCCTAAAGCTCCAATTTCCTTTAGCAGGCTTTCCAAAGCACTTTAAGCTTACTCTTTTATACTCTTTGAATTCATTATAACTTCAATTCATTGCCAGAGTTGCCCCAAATTTCCACATTTGTTTCAACAATACTAGTATATAAGAATTAATACTTTTATCTTTCAATGCTTTACTAAATTGCTATTGGTGACTTACACTTTAAATAAGTAAAGTTAGTATCTTAGAGTTTCTGTGTTGAGAAGTTCCTTGATGACTTTGGACTGTCCTTTTAAGCATAAAATAGAAATGAAAGTGCCAGATGGGACTTTTATTTTTATTTAGAGCCCAAAGTCCTCATCTAATCGAATTCATATGGTTGTCAGATATCAATTTCTTATAGTTTTAGACTGAGATCCCTATTTTCTAGCTGGTTTCTTTCCTTCTAGGTGCTTCTATTGATTTCTTTCAAGTACTAGTTATGTTTCCTTCTTTATAGCTTCCAGCATGTATGGTTGTTTGGATTTTTTTTTCAATTTAGGGATTATGTTTAATCTGAATCGTCACCTCTTTAGAAACTTCTTTGAGCAGCAATGGGTTAGTCCAGTGGATAAAGCATTTGCTTCAATGTATTGAACCACCTTTTTTTTTTTATCTCTGATATTTCATACAATTCTCCTGAATGTTACCAGGAGTAATTCCTAAGTGCAAAGCCAGGAGTAACCTCTGAGTAACTTCTGAGAACCACTGGGTGTGACCCGAAAACAAAAACAAAACAAAAAGAAAGCCTTTAGATTAAGCTTACCCTAAAACTCAATGATGTAGCAATTTAATTATGATAATTATATTTCATGTACACTCTGATTTCACGCAAGTTGAAAGAGAGGACATGTTGTAGGGTGTATGACTAGGAAGTTTACTCTTCAGATACATATTAAATGTTTTCTTTTGTTTTGGGGCCACACCCGGTGAAACTCAGGCTCTGTGCTGAGAAATCGCTCCTGGCAGGCTAAAGGGGCCCTATGGGATGCTGGGAATTGAACCTGGGTCCATTTCACATCATTCGGCCTCCCATATTAAAATTATTTTAACACACACATGCATACATACACATGTTCCTACCCAAGGCCCTCTTTATTTCATCTAGTGGAAATTCTGCTAAAAACTCAACATTGTTGATATGCATTGCGTGTACATAGTCTACCCGTTCTTTTTTTAAAAGAAACAAATATCAATGTATTGATCAAAATCTAAAGAGATTGCCCAACTCTTTTCCTTTTATCCTATAGCATCTCCTAATTCAACCAATATCATATGTCATGGTATCTGCAATAACAAGTGAAATCTAATTTGACCCTTGCATGTTTATCGTCTACTTTTCCACTGTAGTCTGTGCTTTCTGGTGAATACATGATCTCTAATTTAAAATATAACCTGGCCATACAGATAACATAAATAAAACCATTTAAAAAACATAAACTTATAATGATTCCCTAGAAAACAAACAAATAAACAAAGAACCCAAACATTTTATGATCTTTCATTAATCACTATATGATCTGGTACTTGCCTACATTAAGTCTCTGATATTATATTTAATTTTCTTTACTCCATTTTGTTTTGGTTTTGGTTTTGGTTTTGGGGCCACACCTGGTGATGCTCGGGGGTTTCTTCTGGCTATGCGCTGAGAAATCGCTCCTGGCTTGGGGCACACTAGAGGATGCTCGGGGATCAAACAGATGGTCCTTCCTGGGTCAGCAGTGTGCAAGGCCAACGTCCTACTGCTGTGCCATCTGTCTGGCCCCTATTCAACTTTTTTTTCCTACATTTTTTACATTCTAGCTATCATACATCTTTTGGTCCCTATACATTGAACTCACCACTTTGATCTCAGCAATTCTGCTTTTAAAAATCATTATAATAGTGTCCTTGACAACTAAATTTTAATATTTCATTTATCATTTCTAATCCTAGCATTTATTTTATTTTGTCCTTTATAAAGATAAAGTAGTTTTGCTGGAGTTTCAGGAGCTGAACATACAGACCCACCAGGCAACTCTCCCATGGCAATCTATGGTCCAGTTTCATTGCTTTCCAACTAGTCTCTACAGAGACATCTAACCACAAAAACAAAACTGGTATGCTGGCTTTGTGACTCACATCTCTAGGGACTCTTTGGAATCAGGGCAGGCTGCCTCATCTCCTCTTCTGAACCCCAGCCCCTCTGTATTTCCAGAAGTCCTGGTAGCCACACACATGAACTTTGTGTGTGTGTGTGTGTGGGGGGGACACCTGGTGATGCTCAGGGGTTACTCCTGGCTATGTGCTCAGAAATCGCTCCTGACTTGGGGGACCATAAAGTACACTGGGATTGAACCCAAGTTCATCCTGGATGCAAGGCAAACGTCCTACTTCTGTGCTATTGCTCTGGCCCCAGTGATGGACAAATTTAAGAAAATCAGATAGTGAATGTTAATACAATGTTTTGAAATGCAAAATAATCCATAGATATCTGCATATGGAAGCTGCATAATTATCCTCAGATCATGTGACCCAGACTTATTTTTATTTATGATTTACAACTGGATGTAAAACCATATTTAATTTGGAGTCTTATTTATGTTACATATTTGTAAATAAACAAATTTATATTGCTAAAATAATTTTAATCTAACCTAATTTTATCATTTCTATAGTTAATATTTAACAATAAATTTGATAAAACCAATAAAACTTAAGGAAAAGTAATCAAAAGATTTAAGCCTAGCAATTTTTACTTATTAAAATTTAATTTTTTGCAGCCATAAAATAATATTGCCCATTAGAAAAGCTGTGCTGATAAATTTGTTGATTTAATTTAATTACATACAGGATGCATTTTGTTCAGAGATTTTTAATGCATTCATGGAGATATAGTTGATGTGAGAAGGTATGTTTGGGAGTGTTTTCACATAAATATATAAACATAAACCATGGCAGTTTAAAGTATACATTTGTTAAAGGTTCTATTTTGAACACTTTTATAGAGGTCACAGTAGGGATATCTTTCAGGAATTTTGTTTTCCACTTTAAACTTAGTTATCCATCTGTATAATGGAAACAATATCGAAAGCATAAAATTTATGAATTTGTGTTCATATATTTTGATATTGAGTTATGTCTTACATAGTTATTAATACTTAATAAAACATTCTCTCTGTTTTCTGAATTCATTTGAAAGAGATCTTTATGTTCTGCATATTGATATGTTCTCAAAATTTAGGGATTAAACCAGCAAACATCTTGATAAGAGGAAAATGATTACAATGTCTTTTGCATTCTGTATTAATTTATAATATTATATATTTTACTACTTAACATAACAATTTAAAATATTTACCAACTTTATATATTCCTAACAGTATGCATTCTACTAATTTAGTATTAAAAAACCAAATGCATAAATACACTACTAGAAAATCTCTGCTTTTCTACAAAGCAATGAGAAATACATAAATGAGTTCAGAATACATGCATTCACAAAAATATTTATACACAAATTTTCACATATATTTAGTTGTAGTTTTGATACATAAAATCTTGTGTATATGTAAATATAGTGTGATTTTAAACATTAACTCATTAAGCATGAACTAAGAGTTTACTTTTCTTTTATATATATTATAATATAAAACTTCCTAATTCTATTTGTATCTAAATTTTGTTCTACTCATTAGTTTCTTGGTTTTAAATTTCGAAACATTAATTTATCTGCAATCAAAATGTCAGCAATTAATGCCTTTTCCAACTAATGATTTTCCGAGTTTCCTCTCATCGCAATAATTGTAAAAAATTCATCTGCTAAGACATAGAATTTTCATTATTGATTTTTTTCCAGAGCTCAACTTGTTTAAAACTGTCATGGGCAGTACAATATAATTCCACATAAAAAACTTAAAGGAAACTATTTCTCAACTTCAATTTTGACAAAACTATGATTTTTCCATCTGCCTCTGACCTCAAAGGAATGATTTCATCTTGGAGTTCTGATGAGAAGGGTAGTTATAAAGCCTGGCCTAGTTTTGTTAGAATGAAAACAGTAACTGTGCTGAGTCATATCTGAAAAAGTATTGTCCCAAGGTAGAAAATATTTTATCTTATCAATGCATAATTAGATTTGTCTCCAGAATTCAATACCGTACTGACCACAGCCACCTGACAGATGCTGCATTCCTTATCGACTATACATTTCATTCTCTTTTGGTTCTTTATTTATACTAAAATAATCTTGACCTAGACAAGCTCTTATTTCACATATACCCTTATTTAGCAGCTTTTCTAATAGATAATGACTGAAGGATAAATTAACATAAACCAGTCTTTACACTTGACTATATATTCTATTTTGTTGCTTAAGGAAAAGAGTTCTTGCATGTAGTAATTACATTGATTTATTTTTTTACATATTTTATATTATTTAAAATTTTTATATCTGTGATTAATTTATTTCCTATTTTTTCTCTTGTGAACTGTGAAATCAGATAAACTTTTAATTTTATTTGGTCTTTGGGGGGGCCATATCAACATTGCCCAGACACTCCTGGCAGGTTTGGAGGATACCATATGGTATAAAAGATATTGAACCTAGATGGGTTTACATGCAAGGAAAATGCTCTATCTCAGTTAGTCTCCAAACTTTTGTTTGTTTGTTTGTTTTGTTTTGCTTTGTTATTGGTGTTTGGGTTACACCCGGCAGAGCTCAGAGGTTACTCCTGGCTCTATGCTCAGAAATCACTCCTGGCAGGCACAGGTGAACATATGGGATTCCAGGATTTGAACCACTGTCCTTCTGTATGCAAGGCAAATGACATACCTCCATGCTTTCTCTTGGGCCCCAGATCCAAACAATTTAAAGAGGATGCCAGTTCTCTGACTCTCAGTCAGTTGGAGGTGGAATTATAGTCTTAAAATTAAAACTATGAACAAATTCTATGCACACTGCAAATATATAATAAAAAAGTGAAAAAATACAATATTCAAAATTAAGAACAAGTGAAGTTAAAACAACAAAATTTCAAGTATTTAAATGGGAACTATGAGCCTACATTTTGGTAGGCCATAGTTTGAGGACCAGTTCTTGAGACCTAGAGAAGGAGAAGAATCAGAGAGACCAGCAAAATGCAATCAGGACAGGCAGTGATGGCAACAATAAGTAATGGGACAGTTAAATGTCTTCAAAGGGCCACATGTTGTCCAGGGAACCAACATTTGGTCACTAACCTTTAATTTTTAAAGAAATTATTTTGAATAACCTAACATAATTCTTAATTTTATTTTCTTAATAAACTATTTGCTACTTTTAATGTTGTGCTAGTGCTTTTGGTAATCACATCTATAAATGTAAGTTTTATGTATACATAGACACTACTTATTAACAACATTTTTATCTTTTTATTTTAATTATAAGGTAAAAAGGTAACATTTATAAAATCATTGCAACATACTTTTTTCCTTCTTTTTTCCTAGATTTACTTTTAATTTACCCCCATTTAATTAGCCTTATTTTATACTGTGTTCAAGGTTCATTTATTCCATGAAATTTAGACTCCAATTTCTTAAAATTCTCAAAGCTAAATTCTCTGTACTAGCAGTTCAAATTATTAAACAGTAGATTTGATATTTATTTAGATATGTAACAATTACAAAATACTTTCCAAATATTTACATTCTGAATAATTCTGCTTTGGTGCATATATTTTTTCTGCAACACAAACACACCAGAAAATGTATCTTTAAAACTAGAGAGGCAGTAGAGATATATTATATTTGTAATGCTCTCTTCTTGCTTGCACTTAACCCTAGTTTTATCTCCAGCAGCACATAAGATATAAGATTATGAAAAAAAACAGTAGTTATGACTTGGATGTTAATTTTATAGACCTTAATGATTTGTAGATATTACTACATGATTGTATGTCCTAGAATTGTTCCTCAACAACAACAACAACAAAAAAAAAACACTGTTTATACAATGTGAAGTGTTGAAGGAAACTAAATCAAAATATTTGGAACAACCTTTTTTTAGTAACAGGGTTAAAAAAAAAAACAACTTTGGATCACCAATGACAAGTATTCTAAAAGCCAGAATTTTATGACAAACCTTAAATTTTTGACTGTTACTACATATATATTCACAAACTTCTTAGTTTTTAACAATAGTTTAAATGCTGAATTTAAATTGCACCATAATTTTTACTGTTTCTTCAAGTTGTTTTAGCTAACTAAATTATAATAACTTAATGATCATGATAATCAGGGAAGATTTAATAAGTAAGACTGCTTATCACTTACTTTGATACATTCTAAATGTATCAATTTAATATATATTTATATATTTGATTTACATTAACAACTGCCAAAAATCTTCAGGTATATAGAATGACTCATGGCTCATACTCAATGGAAGTATGCTATTAGTTAATACAAAAAATAAGTTCTGCAAAGAGTAATTTAAAATGTTTGTATTTTCTTAATGTAAAGTTAGATATATTTTTACTCATCATATCTATTAGTCAATAAGAACTAACAAATGACAAGAGTCAAAATTAATTTGTGTGCAAATGTTTGAAGTAATTTATTAATTTATGATACTTTGTTTTATACTTCCATTTGTTTCCTGTTATATGTAATTAACACATTCATAAAATTGTATATATTATAAATTCAGATGAATATTAATTTTATGTAGTATCATTATTTGAATTGTTTATTATATCACCAGATAATCTCAATTTAATTGGACAGAACCTAAGTTCTAAATTAATGATATTAGTATACTGATTTAATATTACATTGTATAAAATACTTAGAATTTACCTTCCAAAGTTTATATGATAAATAATTTTTCATAACAATTATAAAACATTTATTAAATTTTTAAAAAGTTTATCATTGGTCTTGAAAAAGATTTGCTATAGACGTCATACCTAATAAAGGATTTTTTTTTAAAACTTTGATATGAAAGCGAAAGCAACTTTAATCAAAACAATACAGTTTTACACTAGAAAATAACTTGCTTTTTTCCTAGTCAGAATTTTTAGCTTTGGGCAAAATAAAAATAACAATGATACTATATATAGAGAGAGTTCATAAACAAAACAAAACAAAACAAAACATTACTTATCTAACAAATCTTAGAAGAAATTTCTAATGATTTTCCAGAATGCAGCAAATTTTCTAGTGTGAACCCTTAAAAAAATAAGCTGTGAACATTTGTTAGCTTGAAGTTTCACACTGAAGTTTCTTGAGATAAAAGTAAATTAAGTAGAACATTGGTTACCTATCATTAATATTCTCGATTTCTAATTTCATATATTATACATTTGGTGGTAACCTATTTTATTTTTCCCTTGAAATACCACCCACTAAATTATAATACTTCTCTAAAACAAAGAGTGTCATAATAATTTGCTATTTGTGCCTTATGGGTTAGCAGTTATAAATTCAAACTAAGAAGGATATTTTGTTGTTTAATGTGGCTTTTTGCATATATATTATTATTTTTTGATATTTAAGAAGGCCTTTTATTTAAATTGCATGGATAAAAGTACAATTTAAATGTAAAACTTCTTGAGGTAAATAAATGATAAGTGTTTTTTCAAGCATGTAATGGAAACATTACCACTGTCTTCATTTTATGATTAAAACATAAGTTAGTCTTTAAATATTTAAACGAAAAATACAAATTGCTTACTTGTGAACTAAACAGTTCAGTAGGTCTTTTTAAGCCAAGGATAATTTTCAGCAGCACATTTAAATGTTTCAGAAAATTCTACATCTAAATTGAAGAAGTCACCTTTGAATTCAAAGAAATGCATATTTAAATTTGAAAGGAATATTATTATATTTAATTTTGCTTTTAATAAAATAAAAAACTTAACTTTGCAAGTAAATGGCATCTCTTTATGTTGATTCTATTTACACTATAAACATTTTCTTCATTCTGCGCATGTATGTATGATGTGGAATATAGCAATTTAAAAATAAAACAGTATGAGATAAGATTAATATTACGATTTATTTTATCTTTTATTTTTAACTTTATTTATTTTGTTTGCAATAGTACTGATTGTTTCTTTTGGACATCAGATTAAATTTAAAATAATTTTATTATATGGGGCAATTTTAATTTACTTTGAATTTTTCTAACAGACTATAATTTATAGATGTGTAGTTAATGATATCAAAAATGACATTACAAATAAAATGCATAATCTTTCTAAACTGTTCTTCATTACTTTTCTAAAAAATTGAAAGTGACACATTGCTATGAACCCTGGCTTAACTGCATTTCTCTCTAACAAACTACTACAAGAACAATACCTTCTAAATGGTGCAATTAGATTATTAAATGAATCTTTGACATCTTGAATTAAAGGTAAATGAGTAAATATGATTCAATGTATTGAAATATTACAGATACAAAAAGCAAAATGTGAACAACAAATTTTACAAAGTATGTGGCTCTTGCATTTGGAGCATTTAATTCTGATCTTGAATAACAATAAATGTATAGCTCTTGCATTGCAACTGGCCAATGACCTATGTTTGACCTCTGAATCACATACAGTCTCTGCCCATAACAGAACTGCCAGGCGGGATTCCCAAGACAAAGACAGAAGTATACCTTGAGCTTAGACTGTTGTAGCCCTGAATAAACATATATTTATATATATAGGCTTATATATGTATAGATATTTATATTTGTACATATAACATATATGTTCATATATACATATGCATGTATGTATATACATATACATGTTTATGTGTCTATATGTTTATATACACACACATATAGTACTTATGTCAAATTAATTAAATTAAGTATTAATTACTTTTTGGTTTTTGATTTTTTTTTTTTTTTTGGTTTTTGGGCCACACCAGGTGGCTCTCAGGGGCTACTCCTGGCTATGCACTCAAAAATAGCTCCTGGCTTGGGGGACCATATGGAACTCCAGGGTATCAAACGAGGGTCAATCTTAGGTCAGTGCATACAAGGCAAACGTCCTCGTATGTGTGCTACTGCTCTGACCCCAAATTGTTTAATGGTCTTTATTGCTCCTAATATTTCTACAATGATTGGATTTTCTAAACTGAGAGATACTTATATTTACGCATAGTTTTATATAGATCATAGAAAAATTATGAAAATTATGTTGTGCTAGAGGAAATCCTTCAGTCTCTGAAATACCTCATCTGAGGTCTTAAATAAATAACAGTCACTCATTCATTCTATCTCATTAATATTTATCTTTTATAATCTATCCCTTTGATACGTATGTTCATTTTAGAGAAATTGTTTTTAAATATTTTGTAAAATGGCAAAAATAAAGTAGACAATTAGAAAATCTAAATTCAAAATATTGCTGTTATTATACAAATTGCCTCATGTGTATGTAGTCCCAGCTTTAATTTCAGTAAATACATAAAAAAAGAAAAAGAAAAACTTTGCAGTAACATGTATTTCTGTTACTGTAAAGAAGATAGTTGTATGTTGTAAAGTGTTCTCTTAATTATAGCCCCAATGTCGGAACAGTTGCTGGGGTAAAAAGAAGTTTAACTACTATAAAATATAAGGGCTGCAGATATTATCCATGCAAAATAGAAGGTTACTATAACTGTGTTGATTTGTTTTGGGCCACATCCTTTTTGTTCAGGAGTTTCTCCTGGCTCTACATGCAGCAATCACTAATGGAGAGCTTGAGAGACTATAGGGCATGTCAGGGATCAAACAGGTTTGTAGCCAAATCAATCCCCCTACTTCCTGTACTACAACTTTGGCCCAAACACGACTTTATTATCTAGTTTAATTAGACTATGTGTTGGGGTCTGGATGGTGGCACTAGAGGTTAAAGTGTCTGCCTTGCAAGCCCTAGCGTAGGAGTCCCATATGGTCCCTCCCCACACCCCCCCTCGCAAGCCAAGAGCGATTTCTGAGCTCATAGCCAGGAGTAACCTCTGAGCATCAAATAGGTGTGGCCCAATAACCAAAAAAAAATTTAGACAATGTTGTCTGCAAATGTATTCTTTTTGCTTTATTTTGTCTGTTTTTTGTTTACAAACCTACCACCAGTGTAATTTGCCCTTCACCAATGTCCCCAATTTTTCACCCATCACCATAGCAGGCGCAACAAATTTGCTTCAATTGTTTGTTAGAATACAAAGTTAAATGGAATTATCAAAACTTAGATCAATGAGGTTCAATTTGAAATAACTTATATATCTCCAGGGTGTTACTACCATCAGTGTCTAAGGATTTACTGGGATGTGGTTGATACAAGATGAGCCTTCTGTGATACTTGTAAGGCTCACTGAGCTTTTAGATTTCTTGGTAACTTTCATATAATATTTACTGGACTGACACTACTATAAAACTTTGAGGTTCTATAATACTATATGCAAAGTATATATAGAGTATATATATACTATGTATATAGTGTGTACATATATACAAAGTTCTCTGGAACTTTGTTTCCATGATGTATATATTTGAAATTAATTTGGCATTTTGAAAATATTAATTTATGGGAACATAAATAAATTAATTAACAATTAATAAATCATTAGCAGCCATTATTTTATTTGGTTTTTTGTTTGTTTGTTTCCATACAACTTTATTTTAAACAATCAGATGGTGGGCATATTTAGCTTAGAAGTCACCATTCTCTAATCCCTGCTTCAATTTAACCTGAAGTAATCAACCCCTGCTTTGTTAAACATACCATTTCTGTAACCATGGATTTTAAATAAATAAATAATTAATTAAAAAATAATAATTATTAAAAAATAAAATAGTGATAGACTTATATACACAAGAAGTACCAGCTGAAAAACTAAAGCCATGGTATGCTGAGCATCTAGAGTATTCTAAAAGATAAACTTTGCAAAAGAATTACAATCAATGGTTTTAAGTGAGTAGAGGTTGGTGCATATATGTGATTAGGCTACAAAATCCAATCCAGTGTGACTCCTTCCTTACAGAAAATTGATGTCTGGCAACGTTTCTGTATACAATTCTGTGGACTTTGAAGCAGTCTGTTATGTATATAGATGCGTAGTATTCACAGATTTTCCAGGTGTTGAGTAGAACTTATACTTTGGGGTAGTTCCTAGTCAAGGAAGGTAAGTGATCCTATCATGGTACTAAAAATAAGGTTGCAACTGTGATTGTATGAGAATGGACATGTTTCTTCTAAGAGTAGCAGAATGCAGTATTTAATTCTTTAGTTTCTGCACCATAAAATGTTTTCTTTGAGAAACAACTCCTGTTCCCTGTACAATTTCAAAGCAAAATTTAAAATTAATGCTATATATAGAAAAATTAATAACTCAATCATATACATTTTATTCTTTAAAGAAAATATGGAATAAGTATCATCATTTTACTGGGACATTATGTGAAGAATGTTCTTTATAAGGTCATATATATATCAACTTTATGTGTATATTTTTGCTGGGGGTGTGGTTTGGCCAAACTCATAAGTGCTCAAATAATATTTTTGTTGCATTGCTCAGAAGTTGTTTCCAGTAATGCTCAGGGATTCATTTGATGCCAGAGTTTGAACTTGGAACTTCTGCATTCAAAGCATTAACTCCATTCCTTTGAACTATCTATGCTGTCTCATCTTCTCACTAAATTAGGCCAATACTAAAATTTATAAAGTGTCAGGTAATTGAGCAGCCTTAAATACCAATGAACTCACCACTTATTTGTTTACAACAATAAAATTTCTAAGCACTTAAAATGTTGAAGTCACATTGCCTTAAGAAAAGAATTTATTGGTGAGAAACTAACATTATATGGTTTCTAAATAAAGATTTCTGATCATGAATACATCTATTCACATACTATTAGTGACAACAGCAAGTCCCAAGCACTTTAGGAGCAACCAAAATTATTATCATATAGCATGTCATATGCTTTTTGCTTATTTAAAATATTTTAGATTCACATTAAATTGTAACTATATTTTTGAGTAATGTTAATATAATCTCCCCCAATGTTATGATTGTGTAATTGCTATTACTGAAATTATTAATATTGATAGAGTTGATATATCTAGTTATTTAATCCATGACCCAATATCTGGCAGCACTCCTGTTATCCATTAAGTGAGAAAAATCCAATCTAGCTCTTTGGTAAAACAAAACACTGACCTTAAACAAATTGAATATGCACTCTAAGAGATTTTAACAGATCAAAGCTTTATCCTATTAAAGGTCCTAGGCTTCCTTCAAGTACCTTGAGAAAATATAAATGGAGCGAACACTTGAAGAGAGAATTTTCCTATTCCCTTGAAATGGCAAAAAGATAATTTTAACTACCTTAAGTTTTATTACTAAATGGATTCCTTGTAGGCCACCACATATTTTTAGTATGTTGTGATCTTTTACTTCCCTTTATATTGATAACCTCTTAATCCTTTAATTCTATTTCAAATGCCCAGTCACCTCTAAGAAGACAATTGAGTTTAAATCACTGAATATATTCCCCCTTACCCATTATGGTTGTGTGTTTAAATCTATGTGTCTATCTATCCATTTATCTATCTATCTATCTATCTATCTATCTATCTATCTATCTATCTATCTATCTATCTATCTATCTCTCATGTACCTGTCTATTCATATAATAAATAATATCTCTCACCATTGTACTAAGTATCTGGTTAGTCTTTATAATGATTAATATCAGTCAAGAAACTGGATTATTATTCAAGCTTGTAATCATATTTGAATGCATATCTGACTTGCATGTCTTTATGCCTATTGATGGTTTTTACCACCACAGAGAAGTCCTTGTTCTCTCTTGAATATGTAATTTCTATTTTCCCAACTTTTTATATACATTTTGTTAATAAAATATATCTTGCTTCACACACATACACACATGCATGCCCAACATCTGTGTCAGAAAACTGTTAAAAATTCACAGACCCTTAGTCTAACCTGAGTCATTGTGTTTTGTACCTTTTGTGTATGTGTATGTATATTTCCCTATGTGCATTGATTTATGAGATCTAATCAAAATGTCCTTCTTAATACACCTTTATAAGCTTTAACTTTATTCAACTTTTTCCTTCTTCCCAGTCACACTCTAAAATTGTCATTTAAAGACTAAAACAAAATCAAGTAGTTTTTTCTTTTGCACTTTTGCATAGTATATTGTTGAAGATACAAGATACTGTACATATGCAATATATGTCCATATACTCAGTGTATTGTTTTGGGACAGGGCAACCTTTAAGACAAAAAAAGATCCACTTGGACTCATTTCCCAAGGGAAAATAAGAACCTGGGAGCCGCAAAACCATTGTGACATTTAAAACAAATATATCACTGCATACATTGTTTCCGATCCTAATGCTTTATACAGGATCGTGCAGTTATCTGTGGATCTGAAGAAAAAAATAAGAACTTTTTCACTTAACAATGTGAAACATATATTTGTGAAAATTAATAACCAATTAAAATATTTAAGTGATACCGCTCTCAGCCTCCCTGATATCGGCCCTGCTGTTCGAGCCAGGGCAAAGGTTCAAAAGATCAGGGTTGCTGTCCCCTGTTTTTGGGGAATGGTTGAATGGTTTCTCTCTCTCTCTCTCTCTCTCTCTCTCTCTCTCTCTCTCTCTCTCTCTCTCTCTCTCTCTCTCTCTCTCTCTCTCTCCCTCTCTCTCTCTCTCGTTTTGTGCTACACCCTGCAGCACTCATCACTTACTACTGGACCTGCACCCAGAACTTACTCCTGGAAAGTTTAGGGGAACCATATAGGATGCTGGGTGGCCATATACAAGGCAAAGACACTATACCAGGGGTCTCAAACTCAATTTACCTGGGGGCCGCAGGAGGTAAAGTCGGAGTGAGGCTTTCACAAAAAAAGAAAAGAAAAGGAAAGAAAAGAAGAAAAGAGAAAAGAAAAGAAAAGAAAAGAAAAGAAAAGAAAAGAAAAGAAAAGAAAAGAAAAGAAAAGAAAAGAAAAGAAAAGAAAAGAAAAGAAAAGAAAAG
>PVKC010009383.1:0-26912 GCA_004027635.1 Crocidura indochinensis
TACACATATACATATGTACATATTACAAATTTTAAACAAAGATCTTGTAAAATAATTATATTTAAGTCATTGTTTTGATCCAACATTGAAATATTTATGCAGCTTTGAACAAAGAAGAGAACTTCTTAGTGATGCTGTTTTTGCATGTTTAAAATAGATTTATCAATTACACATAGAGGTATGCTTATATTTTACTGAGATTAATAGATTCATGGGTATTATGGGGAACAAGAATCAGAATTGATCATGTTGTTAGTTCAGTCCTAAATATATGGGATGATCCCTGTTTGTGTCATTTATTATCTAGCCCATAAATTGGCTTTTACAGATTCAGATTATGTCAGTCCATCCAAAGTCCTCAGTGGCCTGTATTGCTTTGCCCAATGTCTTTGTCCAATTGCTGAATTCTATCTTAACAAGAGTGGAACTGAAAGAAACGTTGAAAGCAATGGAGCTATTTCCACCAGAATGGCTTCAAACAGTTACTAATGTAAATAAATATGTAAATAAACCCGCTCCTTCAATTTTAACATAATATAGTTCTGTGTATATAATTTAGATTTCCCAAGTGGGATTAAATTCTTATATTCCACTGTATAATTGATAAATAACTTAATCTCTTTGGCTTTCTCTATTTTTATGTCTGATTTTATTCATGTCACAGAACTATCCATACAAACTAGCAGAAATCTATTAGGATTTAAAGTGTCTTCTCATGGTCAGCTTCTGGAAGAATGTAACCTAAATAAAATACTACCCATTTTAAGATACTGTAAAAGGCCATTGTTAGGAAGTAAATGGTTTCACTTTTAGAATCTTATTATAACTACTTATTCTCAGAAATTCATTCAATCATAAAATCTGTATAGGCACACTGATGTGGTCTAAGAGTTCACTGAACCAAAATAACAACTTGTTAGAAAATGCATATTTTATTTCCTTTTTTAACAAATATATGGAAATTTACATATGATTTAGACTCTACATCATTTTTTAAAATATTGTTTATTAAGATTGAAATTGTGGAAACTGTACTTACTTGGGTTTAAAGATAAGTTTTAAAGTGCAGATTGATTTCTCACCAAAAAGTATACAATGGCTACATTACTGTTTTAGAGGCATATGCAATTTGACTTGAAATGTCAAGACATGTGGTGAAGGTATTTTTTTTTTCTGTATCATTCAGGGGAGAGAAAAAAACAGATCATGAAATTTCTGAATATTAGGTGATAATTAGTAGAAAGAAAGTCAGGATAACTAAATAAAGGATAAATATTGGGAAGGCGATGGTACATAGGTTCCATGTGAATGAGAAACAGGAATAAAAAATGTAAATCGGACCGGAGAGATAGCATGGAGGTAAGGCATTTGCCTTTCATGCAAAAGGATGGTGGTTCGAATTCCGGCATCGCATATGGTCCCCTGAGCCTGTCAGGAGCGATTTCTGAGCATTGCCAGGTGTGACCCCAAAACAGCAAACAAACAAACAAAAAATATTGTAAATCATGCTGATCAGTATTAGAAAAGATTGAGTATTTTTTTCCATGTACGTAGTTCATGAAAAAGAACTCAAAGCATGCCTCTAATTTTGTCAACAGTGATGAAAAACTACACTATAGTGGATGATAAGGATTCGTATTTGTTTAGTATAATAGTTAAATTATTATATTATTATAATAGGTAAATTATTTTCTCTTAGATCTTAGTCCATTTACCCATATTATTTTCCAACTGTATATCTTCTTACATGCCTCCCAACTATCCTTTATTTAACTTCCCTTCAGATCTAGCTGTTTCTATATTCATTTCTCCATTACTTACTATGCCCATTCTCCTTCCTGTCCTTTATCATCACTGTTTTCATACTATATTCACGAACATTCCTTTCTCTACTATATACATAAGTATGTTTTCTTCTTTGTTCTTGATCAGGAGAGACAAATCTGGGCATATTTAGGATTACTCCCTACACAGTGCTCAGATGCCACTCCCGGTGGACCATACAACTTCAGTAATCAAACCAGAGGCTCCAGCCCTTTGATCTATATCCATAGCTCCCATGAACACAGTGAAATAAAACATGATCAGGGAGGGTAAGAGGTAAACTGGGGACATTGGTGACAGGAAATGCACACTGATGAAGGTTTTTGTGTATTGTATGACGGTAACTCATACATGAACAATTTTATCTTTGGGAAAAAACTGCTTTATGAACAATCTTGTAGCCATAGTGTTTAAATTTAAAATAAATAAAAAATATGATGATAACACACTGAAACCAGGCCCTCTGATTCAAAACCAAGTCTATTGTTGGCTGCATATTTTTTCTTGGCAAATTTATTAGCCTTTGTATGTGAGAGTGCTAGTGTATCTATAATTCAGATGTAATAACAATACTGAATTCATTGGTTTATTCTCAGGATTAAATTAATTTGTAAGCATGTAAAGCATATAATAAAACTGGCTTGCAATCGCTATAAATAATAGTTATACTACACTTCTAATATTTGAAGTTAACAAAGACAAATTTTTTAACAAAGACAAATTTTAAGGTAACTATTGCTTATAAAGGAATTCTTATATCTGAAGAGAGCCAATACACCCTCCAAAGACGAGCAAGAAATTCTTTCCTCATTAAGTTTAACTCACTCTCTTCATTTCTTAAGGAGTGCAATTCAACATTATAATCTCTGATAAATAATAGACTATTTGAGGCTTTTGTGTTGTTCTTACAGCTAAAGACTTCTGGTTCATTTCAGTTCCATTCTATCAAGTGTGCTTATCTAAACTTTGATTTGTACACTCATTTTCTTGCCACTCTCTTAAAATACAATTTAACAGGAAAGGCAATATAATATTGCTGCTGCAAACAGCAGCTGTTCAATAGAATGGATTGGAACTCACGCCAATGTGAGCCTGATTTAGGTCTTCTTGTTTTAAGAACTCTATGTGCTTTCTCAGCATTATTTCTCAGCCTTTCAAAAAGGCACAACTGTTCAGACACCTTCAGCAAACTCCTTTTCCCCTTTTCTCTTTGGCATTAACTATGAAAAAGATGCAGGACACCAATACCCAATTTAATTAAACTAAATTAAAAAATGTAAGTTGCACAAGAAACAGCTCAGATTGTAGAGATTATAACTACCGACCGTGTAAGAGACCTGTATCATATGTATATATACTCAACCCCACTAGTTGTAGCTCTATTGATCACAGAAGATCATTGGGCTTGCATTGTCAGTCCAGTAGAGGTTGGTGTCACCCAGCACCCCAGAGCCATTGTTGGGGGGAAAAAAGTGGACAAATGTATTTTGAAAAAAAATGTATTTTGAAAATTTGATAGAAAGCTTAAAGTTTAATTTGTTTCCTAAAACTTCCACAGTAACATTGGAATAACTTTGACTAGAATAAGAATCATACTGAATCACTAATTTTTCCGTCTTTAAGATCTGAAAACAAATATATATCTACCTTTAGTTTGCACCGCCATTTTTTTTTGCCTTTTTTTTTTTGGTTTTTGGGTCACACCCGGTGACGTTCAGGGGTTACTCCTGGCTATTCACTCAGAAGTCGCTCCTGGCAGGCACGGGGGACCATATGGGGAACCGGGGGATAGAACCTCGGTCAGTCCTATGTTAGCGCAGGCAAGGCAGGCACCTTACCTCCAGCGCCACCGCCCGCCCCCGTGCACCGCCATTTTAAATTCATCACAAATGGGATGTTAATTAAGTACTTGGTATAGGTATCACTTAGTGGTAGCAAAGGCAACCTAATAACTCAGTGTGGTATCACAATAAAAGTATATTTCTGATTCATGCAAAGTCAGTGAGGGAGTTTATTGTCATTTTATAATTTATTGACTCAGACTATCTGCATGGCCTGTTTCTACCTTATCAATGCATGTCTGCCAAGGTTCCCAAAGACAGGAAAGGAAGAACAGAGAGACACTGTGTCTCAGAACTGACTGAAATGAAAGTTAACATGAAAGTTAATAAATAAAATAAATGAAAGTTCTCTTAGACTTATGGTTCACTTAGTAATCCCTGTCTTATGTCTCACCTTAATAGAAATATCTGGAAAATTCCTTTGAATGTAAAATATGTGTCGTATCAAATCATTTCTTTTGTCATTGATGCAAGTAGACATTCTAAAGTCAGAAGGGGGAAAAGGTGCCAAATAGATAAAAGAAAATGAAAGCTGTGAATCCAAGAACAATGAATGTAGAAAGGAGATTCAAAAGAGACCAATCTCTTGAGAGTTTTATGATTTAAATTTAAAATTAAACTTTTTATCAATCTATAAACATAGTTTTCTTTTGGTGGCTCCAGTGCTAGGAAACCATACACGTTTATTGTAGTGCAATCTCCCTGCATCCCCTGTGCCCTTCCAAGCATCTGCCTTTCCTGCTTCATGGAGCCGACTCTAAATTGTATTAAATAGATATTGCATGAAGAATTATTCAATGCATAAAAATGCTTGAAGACCCTGAATTTTTATCACATATTAATGGGTTTCTTGATATGTCAACATGGTAGCTCTTTAAAAAATCACAATTCTCTTGCATGAACTTCAATTTATAAATGATAATAGGGATTGAATTCAGGGCCTCAAATTTGCCCTTGGTTCCTTCTACATCACTGAGATATCTACCTGTAACATTCTCAGTAGTATTCCAGATAATAGACCTATTCTGATCAGTTTAGCTCACATGGAAGTTCTGGGATTTAAATGTACCACCTTTTCTTGTCAAGAAAGATATTTAGTCACTGAGTCATCGTTTAGGTTCCATTAAAAGCTGATAAGGATTCTACCGTGTTTTTCTCAATGTCCAGTCATAAAACATGTTGGTTCCAGGATATTTAAGACTTTGGGAACTGATTCAATATCATAATTTAACTAAATTATTTGTATCGGAATTTGAAATTTCTGGAATGAAGTAATAATATACTAAAAGGTCATATCTCTTACATGCAGTGGCCCAGATTTGATCCCTGGAAACTCATAGGATGTCCTAATTCACCATGAGTAATTTCTGAGTGCAAATATAGGAATAAGTCCTGATTACTTCCAGAAGTGCCCCACAAACAACAGAAAAAATTCTGAATTTGTATTTCCTTACCCTTTGTTCTTAGTAAGAGATTTTTCATTAAACAACAAAGAAATACCTCAAAATAATCGAATTGTTAAGGTATAGTCTTGTCTTCAAAGGACTGATAAGGAGAAAAATATGAGAAGGAATCTGAATGTGTCTAGTTTCCAGATTTCTCTGGTCTCAGTTTTCCTATTCACTTCTCATTCTGTCATGGATAGTTCTTTATTCAGTATCTCAGTCAGGAGAGATCAGGACCCCTGACCAGGACACATTCTAGATCTTCTTACTTGAACAATGATATTGTATTAGTTCTGTAAATATATTCCACTTTTTACTCTGACTCTCTCTTTAAATAAGAGAGAGGAGAGAGGTAAAATAGAAAAAGAGGAGTGAGAAGACAAAGAGGGAGGAAAGAGGTGAGAGAGAAGAGAGAGAAAAAGAGAAAGGAGAGAGAAAGAAGAGAGAGGAGAGAGAAAGGTGAGAGAATAAAAATGCTTTAGCAGGCAGGGGAGAGGGGAGAGTGGAAGAAGGGAGGAAAAATAGGGATATTGATGGTGGGAAATATGCACTAGTTAAGGGATAGGTGCTGGACATTGTATGACTAAAATTTAGTCATGAACAATTTTGAACTATGTATCTCATGATGATTTAATTAAATAATTTATTTCATTAAAATTAAAAAGTAAAATAAAATAAATTTAAAAGAAAAGAAAACATTCCTAAAGCTCAACACTGTAAATAGCCATGTATAAAAAACTGAAATAATTGTCATTGACTGAATGCCTTGTGCTCTTGTCTACTATGGAGCACAATAAGGATAATCCACACTAGCAAGAACAGGTCATACTTATCATGTAGTACACTTTCTAGAAGTGAGAAACAAGTAAAATAAGTCACAAAAATGATTTTAGATGCAAATGATGCTACTATATACATTTAACAGTGGTCCTCAAACTACGGCCCACAGGCCACATATTGTATTTGTTCCTGTTTTGTTTCTTCACATCAAAATAAGATGTATGCAGTGTGCATAGGAATTTGTTCGTAATTTTTGTTTTTACTATAGTCTGGCCCTCCAATGGTCTGAGGGACAGTGAACTAGGCCCCTGTTCAAAAAGTTTGAGGAGCCCTGAATACAATAAAGAAAAAGTAGAAAGGGTTTGGCCTTAGGGGAATATCTGTGAAAGTAATATTCAGTAATATTCAGAGAATTCAGAGAATATTCAGATTCAGGTCAGGGGAAGCTTTCATATACTGAGGAAAGGAACAACCCTGGAGAGAATGCTAGTGCACTCACTTTTTTGAGGAGAAATTTTCAGTAGGCCAGCAAACAATTCCAGGCAAAGCAGGGATGCAGGGTAGAAAGACAATAATTTTTTCCTTCCTCCCCTATATTCAATTTAAAAGAAAGCATTCGATTTTCTGTTCTCTATTTTTATGGTTTGAATTCTTGTGTAAGAATGTATATACATATATATATATTAAATGTAATAAAAGACTTACAGAAAGTTGTCATTTATCTCTCTCTCAAATCAGATTTTCTCCACAGGAATAAACAAATCATTTGCTTTGGTCACGTTTCTGTAACCAATGGTTGATGACTAATTATAATAGAAACAACTGCACACTTTCTGGCTGCTCTCAGTCACCTAAGCAATATCCCCCTGACAGATTAAGTCACAAGGGACAATATTGTCTGTGGCCTATACCTTCTGATCGATGGCACTAAAGCATCATGGTTGTTCAACCTCTAATTCACAAAGAGCTATCAATTTCTGCAGAGCCCTTCACAACACCCCACCCCCAACTGTTTCATTATTGGAGGAATTGCCTAAGAAATGCAGGCAGCCATACTACCAGAAGGACCTCAACGAGAATAATGAAGACAGTGAAAAGGCAAAAAGGCAAAAAAGCACAGGATCACCAATAAGATCAGCACTAAACTTAGTAGTTTCTTTAAAATCACAGGCACCTTCTTTCCCTTTTCATCCTCTTCACCCTGGTGCCATGATATGAAGGCAGATGGAATAATAAAGAAGGAAAGAAAAAACAGGAAACCACAATAATTAGAACAGAATGGCGATCTCTGTACTTTTCTTTCTCTGTACTTTTAAAAACAAAATAAATTTACAAATAAATTTATCTGGGAGATCACTTAATAACTTGGGTCTTACCCAGCTTTCCCTTACTCTTCCCCTGAAACCTTATTTTATTCCTTATTCATTGGTTTTATGGTCCACAAAATGGCAGGGTTAACTTCTGGTTCTGTGCTTAAAGACCATTCCTTAATGATCATTCAGAGGGCAATATGCAGTGCTGGAATTAAGCTTGTATTGGCTATATGCAGAACAACTGAATTACCTACTCTACATTTCCTCTTGCCTTCCCCTTGTAATTTTAACTAAGAACTTGAGAAAAATTTGTCATCCATGTCATGTGCTGAGCTAAGAAAGCTATTTTGAGAAGGCTTACATTAGAGTCTTAAACATTGGTAGAGTTTTTGGGGTTAGTCTGTGCAAGATCTCAACATTTCTGATTTCAAAACATATCATCATCCATGCCTTGGGGACAACCAAGACAATTGAGAAAAATGTTGAAGTTCCCTTTAGTCCTAAAATGTCAAGATTTATATATAATCAGAAGGGTCCTAATTAAGTTTAATTAAATTAGAGAAAGTTCGGGGCTGAAGAGATAGAGTAGTGGGTAAGGTCTTTGCTTTGCATGTGGCCAATCTAGCTTTAATCCATGCCTCTTTTATTGCCCCCTTAGCCAGCTAATTGTGAATTTTGAGCATAGAATCAGTAGTAAATATTTAGCATATTGGGTATGGACTTAAAATTTAAAAACATAGCAATACAAAAACGTTTGACAGAAATTAGCTTAAAAATAAAAATTTCAATATATTTTTCTACAGTGTGATTTTTTTAATATGTCCAGATGTGAAGTTCTTACTTGTTAATGTGGGGACAGTCCAACTGAAGTATAGTGCAAACACTAAATGGCACATCACTTTTAAAATGATTCTATTGATTCATATATATAATCGAATTACTTGTCTATTCTTTACATTGTTAGATTTAAGTTGACTGATGCTTTCATGATAAAAGAAAATATCTAAAACCTAGTTCTCTCTGTTTGGTTTGGTTTACCAATACCACAATTTGTTTTGCTTTTTTTTTTTTTTTTTTTTTTTTTTTTTTTTTTTTTTTTTTTTTTTTTTTTTTTTTTTTTTTTTTTTTTTTTTTTTTTTTTTTTTGCAGTGCTTAGGGGTTACTCCTGGCTCCATGCTCAGAAATCGCTCCTGGCAGGCATGGGGGACTATATGGGATGCCGGGACTTGAACCAATAAACTTCAGCTTGAAAAACAAACACTTTACCTGCCTGCTTTCTATCCAGTTGCAATTTATTTTGCTTTATTAATACAAAAATCTTCATTGTTCAGGAAAATTGGTGAAATGCTTCAAAATATGTTTTTGTGCCTATTATAAAAAGTTATACTAGACATTATATTGTCTCAGCTTCAATAAGTATTTATGGTTGGTCAGAATTGGTCACTTTTCTTATTTATTTATTTATTTATTTAGGAGGGTAGGTGCACCCAGTGATGCTCAGGGTCACTCCTGGTTCTGCACTAAGAATTTACACCTGGTGTAGTTCCTAATCATATAGGATACCTAAATTAAACCCAAGATTAAACCCAGGTTGGCCTGTGCAAGGCATGTGTGCTTATGGGTTATTACAATTGCTCCACATAGAAATGACCATTTTCTGATTGAGTTAGTCTAATTTTCTAAACCATGTTTAAAGTAAAACTGGATATTTGAGAAAAAAATAAAGGTATTCCATGACCACAGTAACTCCGACTCAATTGACTGGAAAAAAATAAATGAAATCTTAAGTCTATTCAACAGATCCTTCTGTGATCATCTTTTATTTTCCTACCATAGCTGATGTCCTCTAGGCCAGGTACCCTTCACATTATACACAGCCAGAGAGAGTTTTATAATGTGTGTACTGCAAGCCTTTCATTTCATTCCTTTCCTATGATATCACACAACTTTCTCATGACCCTTTCTTTAAGTGTCCCTAAAATAGTATCTACCCCTAAATAAAGTCAAATGGTTTTCTGTATGATGTATGAGGATATTGACTAAGTTGGAGTTCAGAGGTCCTTCAGGGCTTTTCAAAACTCTTGAATATTGATGCCCAAATTTCCTTACATGACTGAAGATGGCCTAGTACAATGACTTTCAACTTAGACAGCACAGTAGAATTACTTGGAAAAATTTTATTGTTGTGTCTAATCAATATTTCAATCTAATTATAAAACTACAGAATCTCCAGAAAAGCATAAATATCTTTAGCAATTCAATATTCAACCAAAATGAAAACTTCTCATATTCATAAATTGTAAGACCTGCAAAAGTAGAATTTGGGATTACATTTATGCTGAGGTTGTAGCATAAACTTTATAGTTTATCGTCGCTTGTTTTGATAAATGGTGAATTTTGCTAAAGAGTAAAAATGAAAATTTCTAAGGAGATTCACAAGATCTCTTGAGCCTCAAGAGATCTTTGGTAAATGACAATGATGACAAAAGTAGGAATATCTAACAGGGGCCAGAGATAATATAATAGTAGCATGATTTCTATGCATGCTGTGGGTCAGGTTTGATCTCTAGCACCCCATATGGTACCTTAAACCGCACCTAGAATGATTTTTGAACAAAGAACCATGAATAAGCCCTGTAGTCTGCCATCTTTGAGCCAAAAACTACCAAACAACTATAAGAAAAATACCTAATGTAATTTCAATGCTTGCTACCTTGTAGTTTATGCTTTTAGTCTCAGGAGAGACTATCTTGAGTCTTACTTTAAAGGTATAGAGAAGTTAAAGGCACAAACCAAAGTACAAACCAATATATATATATACATATATGTAACATATATAATTTTGTTTTATACATCCTGTCTGTACTTAGGGGGGCTAATTTAAATAATGGTGGCAAAAGCATATATTATATCATAAAATGTTGAATAAATTGAGCCAGAAGCAGTAATTCAGTGAATAGGACACTTGGCTGAATTTGATTCTTAGTATCACATATGGACCCTCAGTTTCCTTCACAAGAACTAAAAGTACATAAAAAGGAGTAAACCCTGAGCACCACCAAGTATAGTCCCCAAACAAAAGCAACATGACAAGAAGCTGAAGAAATCAATTTTCTCATAATTATGAACCATTTTTCTTATGCAAGCATATTTTGGAGAAAGCAATTCTTAAACTAGGGCCATGATAGGAGAAGACTAGGGAAAGAATCTTGGATTTCCCAGTGTAACAGAGGAATAGGGGCTCTTGGCTTTTTGGAAAAGAAGACATAATATGAGTGATGTATTCAGAAATGCAAAACTCAGTTCTGAATGGGTACTGGTTAAAGTGCATGTAGAGAATGCTGATTGCCTACTGTGGACTTCAAAATACAAATGCCTTCTAACCACAGACTTTCTAAACAAAAATTTAGGTTTCCCTAAATGGTAAGTTGTCTGGCTGGACTCATCTAGCAGTGATTTCATTAGAGTCTAGCCTTCAGTTCTTTGCTGTCAGACAGTATTGAATTTACTGTATTTTCTGAACAATAAAAGCAAGCTTTTAATTGAATTAATCTCATCCTTGATTTTATTAACCATGTATGCGTCCATCCAGAAAGTAGTTTAGACCCCTGGCTATGGGCACTGTCTGCCCTTAACCCGTTGGGCATCGTTGACTCTGGTTTTTGTAAAGACACTGATTCATTTTATCTTTGATATTATACTTGATAAACAGAAGCCAGCAACAAAGACTCAGTGAGTTTTAGATATTGATGTTAAAAAATAAAATCCTAATTAGGAGATATAGCAGACAGACTGAATATTTTTAAACAACCTTTTGATATGAAAAATTCAGAACATTTTTCTTTGAATCAATGAAACCTTTTCATCCTAAAAGCTATAAAATTTTTGAGAAAGTAAACTTTTAACTTCAAAGTGATAAATATTAACTGTGTTTGATCTTGACATTCTGGATATTGGGACATTGGTAGGTGAAATTGAACATTTAGAGATCAAATATCAGATACTGCTGATGGTGTTTGTCTATTTTTTAACCAAAATTCAAGCATTAGAGTGAATGAAATCACATGGCAGAGAGAATATTTAATGTTAACATCAAAATAATATATAAATATGTTAGATTTCAGGTATAACCCCAGCTCAGCATTTTTGGTAGAGAGTCATTCATGAGAATATGTTGGAAAGTAAGTTACAGCTTTAGAACAGAGCAGAATAACCAGTAGCCTCACACACAAGACCATAAACACCCATCATATCCCAATATCAGCATTACAATTAAACCAAGCTGCAAGCGAACACCATTTTTTTGTTTGCTTTTTTGTTTTTTGGGTCACACCCGGCAGTGCTCAGGGGTTACTCCTGGCTCCATGCTCAGAAATTGCTCCTGGCAGGCACGGTGGACCATATGGGACACCGGGATTCGAACCGATGACCTTTTGCATGAAAGGCAAACACCTTACCTCCATGCTATCTCTCAGGCCCCGCAAACACCATTTTTTATATTTCTTCTTTTATTTGAATTATCTATCTCTTTGCCACAGGCAAACCCCTTGGTTTCACATGCTAGTAATTGACTTCCATTTCATTGCAACAGGAACAGCTTGGTTTTTCTTCCCAGTCTTTAGCTTTGGTTTCCCATTCTTTGTGAGTCCTCATGATTAGCTATATTCATCATAGCCAACTGGACTAGGTCACCAGACCAGAAAATTGGATGTATTTTAAAGCAGAAGGAATCATTCCTTTTTAAGCTCTGTGCACAAGGTATCCTGTATCACTGGATATTATCCACATAGATACACTGAGTAGATAGGGAAACTATGATAATATGACACACAATACTAAGGAATTCATGCTAAAATTTGAAATTAGAGAGATTATAAAGAGAGGTAAGAATAGATAGAATACGTGACTTGTAGGCACCCAACCTGGACTCAGTATTTGGGACTTCATATGGACTCTTGAGGACAACCACAAATGGTTCCTGATCATGTAGTCATAGAGTCATTTTACCTTCTGATTTCAACTGCTGAAAGACATAATGAATTTTTATGTTCTTTGTCATTGGGTTCAAAAGTCAAATTTTTCAGCCATTTACAATGGAAGAAAAGATGTTAGTTCTGTATTGAGGTATTTGTTACCTGTTGCAGAATATTAGCTAAAATATAAAATGATAAAGAATGAATAGCAACAAAACTTTACATTTAATTAAGTGCCCAAATGGGTAATAAATATGTATTTATTGATAAGTATTCAAAGAATAAGGGGATAAGTGAGGGAGAAAATAACTAAGTAAAACTTAATTTAGATAGCAGAGCATGAATAAATATTGAATAATTCAAGAATTGTTATTATCATTGTTTGGAAAATCTAAAAAGAAAACTAAAATAAGACATTGCATCTGGTTATATATAAAACATCATCTTTCATTGTCTCCCTCTCAATCACAGGAAATGTAAAAACAAAAATAATAAAGTCTGCTTCCTTATAAATCTTATTTACAATGCATTTTTCTCTATTATGTCATTGTAGAAAATAAAATAAATGATGCTTAGTGCTATGAGAAGAAGCTTTCTAGCACAGTTGTGTGTCTTTGTGTGTTTGTGTATGTGTATGTTGATCTAAATATTTAGATAGAGTGCTTGGTAAAGCACATAGGTAGGGAGAGTTAAATCCCATTATAACTTGGTAGCAAAACAAAGGAGTCATAAGAATATGAGGTAAATTATCTGCTTAGTTACATTGAATTTATATTTGACTCTTTTTCCTTCAATAACCCAGGAAAATATTGAAGCCATTTACCATGTACCTAGCATTTCAAAAGCAAAAAGAAATATAGGAAATCATGTTATGATGCATTGTGGAGTTACTTGGAATTGGATATTTTCAGTTCCTGAGGCACAATTGTCTCAGATAACTCACAAGTATTGTAATAGTATCTTACTCTTACCAAAGTGGTAACTAAGCAAGTCTACTAAAGATTAAATATTAATCACAATAAAATGTACAATTTACAATATTAATTGACATATGTGTGGAATTCCAACATTCAACTATGTACCCAATGTGCTTAATGCATATTATTTTGATAATATTAAAATAATAAAAATTGAACTTGAACCTTTATTTTTTATTTTTATTTTTTACACATTATATTCTTTTTTAATATAATTTTTATTTTAATCATATTGACTTACATATTGTTGACAATCATATTAGGTACAAATTAACATAAAATCAGGGGAACTCCCATCACCAAATAGTCCTCCCTCCACCTCCGTTCCCATCCTACTTCCCATATCCTCACCCCGATCCCCCAGGGGTTGCTAAAGCAAGTGGTCCCCTCTGTGCCTAGTTTACTACTTAGTGGTCTTACACCTGTTTGGTCTTGGTTACCCACTTTATCCCCCCTAGTTGGGAGGCGGGAATAATTAGTTCAAGTTATGTGGATTTGTTTAAAAAAGAGAAAAGTAATAACCTGGAGAGAGAGAAAAAATAGAAGAGAAAGAAAAAAACGGATAAATAAAAATAAATAAATAAACAAACAAACAAAGGGATCAAATACTCCGGGAATGGGTGGAGCCCTTCTAGAGGCTTTCATTTCTGGTTTGAGAAGCAGAGGGGAAAATGAAGGTGGCATAGAACAACCGTACATAAAGAATTGTCAAATGAAATATCCAGTGAGCATTTCAAAAAAAAAATACCGTATAAAGGCCATGGTATTGAGATAGAAATGTGGCACGTAAGAAAAGAAAAGAAGAAAATAAATAAATATAAATGGAGACATCCACTTCAATAGCCAAACCACAATAATATGATCAACAAAGGATAGATAAGTAAATAATGATAATAAAAGATTGTTTTGTGCTTTTTCTTTTTTTTTTCTCCCTCCTGCAGATGCACAGTAACTATTGGGGTCATTCGAAAAGTGAATTCCTTTGCCTAACAGATACAGGGTTGAACCTGTTTTTATCACAAGCATTCCTTATTTGTGTTTTCTAATTGTCTTCTCCAGGAAATGCATTATTTGATATCATTTCTATATATCCTTCCAACTAACTCTTACATTGTTTCATTGTTTCATGCCCATTGTAACTGCTGCAAAGATAGATTCTTTCGCGAGATCATTTTAATGTACCAATTTGAATTCATTAGAAAAAACAAGCTCTCATTTGGTCCTATGTCAGCAATCCAATTATTTGATCATTCAACAAAAGACATAGAATTAAATGGGCCAAGCAGACCCCTTGGTCATCTAAGCCTCTGGCACAAGACATCAGGATCAAATTTAAAATTTTCCTTAACATATGACAGAAAAATTGGAAAATAACACACATAATTTTCTTATGAAAGTGACCAATAAATCATGACATTCAATGATTCTCTGATATTCCATAATATGTTGATATCTTCATTTAAATGAAGTCCTTCATATAAAAGCAGCTATCCTTAACATGTATAACTGTACTTTTCCTAAACTAATATTACTTATAATAAACTTGTTTAATCAAGTATTTTTTAAAATTGGTAAGTACTTGTATCTGTATTATACTATATATATAGTATATATATTGGTAAGTACTTGTATTTGTATTATACTATATGTGTGTATATATATATATATATATATATATATATTCCCCTGATATAAAAATTCAGATCCAATTACCAACCAGTGGTGGTATATGGGGAAAGAAAACCAGATTAGAAGAGAAATAGTGATGGTGGTAGAGGGTCTAGCACACCTTGGTAGTGGTGGTGGGAGGATGATAAAGTGATTTTTTTAATTAATACTAAACATCTAAATGCTATTGTAGCTTTCTAAACTCTAATAGAGTAATTGTAAGAAGCATTTAAACATGTATTTTGACAAATTTTATTTTTTCTTCCAAACTTTTCTTGGATACAATTTTTTCTTGATTCACTGACATCATATTATGAATATTTGCTCCTGTCCCTGTGCTCAGTAAACACACATGGCAGGTTTTAGGGGAGTATATTCAATATCAGAGATTGATAGGGGTCAGATTTGTGCAAGCCAAATGCTTAAATATGTACTGCCTCTACAGTCTCAACATCTGTGTTTTAACTATGTACAGAGAGAACAGTTATGATTAATATTATTCTATTGAGCCAGCTGACATGCTTGTGACAACGAAGAATTATTTTCTCATTAGATGGACTTGTATCTATCATCCTCTGCATTGTTGTATGGAAGTGATGTGGAACCAAAGAGACAACAGATCTTAGACTCCTTATAGAGTGCTTGTCACTACCTTCCATTTCATAAGACTTAAGTTCTTGGTTAAAAGAGAATCAAACTAAAAAACTGTTGTCATCTCTCAGGTAAAGTCATTAACTGGCACCCCAAAGTTCCGCAATTTATGCTATCAGATTGAATATCTTTTATGTATTCATCCCTGAATTCATTTTCTTTCCTTTTTTATTTTCTTTTTGGGGCACACCTGATGATGCTCAGGACTGTGCTCTCAGAAATCGTTCCTGACTTGGGGGGCCATATGGTACACCAGGGATTGAACCAAGGTCTGTCTAGGGTCAGCTGCTGCAAAGCAAATGCCCTACAGTTTAGTTATCGCTCCTGCCCCCACCTGAATTCATTTTTCAAATATCTTTAAAATAATTCTCTATTCCGCTCCAAAGAAAAAGAACAAAAATAACATTAGAAAACAAGATTCTGGTATTTTCCATTATTGAAAGAATTTACTAATTAAATAAAGAATTAATATCAATGGTTCACTTACACATATAGTTCATCGGTGGTGTTTAGCATGTTTGGTTTAGAGATGAAATATATTTGCCAATTTGAAAACATGAAGAGAGCCTATTGCATTCAATTGTTTTCTTATATGTCAAGAAAATTTGAATCAGCAGAACTGTTCCTGTTATACAATAATTTTCATGGGGATTATATACATAGAAATGTAAAAACTTCAGGTGATATTCCATCCATCTCCTTGCAGAAAATTAACATTACCTCCAAGTATCTAGATACCATTAATACTCTTCAGAATAACTATTCATTTATTGAGTAGAAATTTTCTTTTCAGCATGATAGCTTCCATTAGTTATTTCAAATAAATCTTCTCACTCAAATCTAGCTAGAGGATATAAATTGTATTTCTAAACTATCAAGAACCAAGGGTAATATTCATTAGCCAAAAAATATAAGATCATATATATGAAGTAATAAATGATGAGAAAAGACTATAGGTGCCCTGAAGACAACCTGATTCATGCATACTGAAAATTCTTATATTAATGTTAACATTGGAAGTAGGTTAAAATCAAATACCACCCAAAAAAGAACATCAAAACTGCAAAGATCTAAGCTATTATTTAATGAATGAAAATAAAATCTCCTTAACCAAAAGTACCAGTAAGAAGATGTATTTTGGGGCGGGAGCAGTGGCATAGCAGTAGGGAATTTGCCTTGCAGGCAGCTGACCTAGGATGGATCATGGTTTGATCCCCTGGAGTATGATATGGTTCCCCCAGCCTGGAGCGATTTCTGAGCGCATAACCAGGAGTAAACTTTGAGTGTCACCTAGTGTGGCCCTAAAACAAAACAAAACAAAAGATATATTTTTTTTAAAAACTTATTAGTATGTAGGAAAAAAACCTTAAAAACTCCTTACTAAAGTTAGGTTTTAATTCAGCCATACTTCCTATGCTGTCTTAGAAAAAATCAATATGAAAATTTTGTCATCTTGTGAGCCAGATATGGATAAGATCTATACTCTATTGATGAAAACACTTCCTGCTAGGCCTCCAATAAGTGTTAAAAATAGAGTTGAAAGACTGTTGATTCACAAGAGAACAATTTAAACCACTCTAAAGGAAACAGAATTCAATACTTAAGAACCAGCTTGATAGATAGGTAGAAAATAGATAAATATGTAGGATATACAGGTATAATAATACATTTAAATATTAAGTTATCTCAGTATTGTAAGATATTTTGTAGTACATAAATATCAACAAAATAAGTTTTGCTTAATTTTAAAAGTAGAAGAATAGGTTCTGAAGAGAGAGTACAGGGGCCAACTTGTTTAAATTCCAATACTTTGGGGCCGGGCGGTGGTGCTGAAGGTAAGGTGCCTGCGCTAACCTAGGACGGACCTCGGTTCGATCCCCCAGTTCCCCATATGGTCTCCCGTGCCTGCCAGGAGAGACTTCTGAGCGAATAGCCAGGAGTAACCCCTGAGCGTCACTGGGTGTGGCCCAAAAACCAAAAAAAAAAAAAATTCCAATACTTTACTTTCTTCAGATCCCTGAGTACTTCCAGGAATGACTCAGAGCAATTTCAGAAATAAGACGTGAGCACTACGAGATGTGATAAATAAATAAATAAAATAATGAATACAATAATTATAAAATATAGAAGATCATAAGTATGAGAAATTAATATATGTAGCAGATAATTGTGAAAATAGCCAAATAAAATTACATAAATCAAAAAAAGCAAAATTAAATACAGATTGAAAAGCATTGTCGAAGAGGTTTCTAAACTTTTAGTATGATGCTATAGATAATTTATTATCTTGACCTTTTATATTAGATTTTATTTTACTTTAATATTTTAAGTGAAGCCATAGGAAATATAGTTACAAAGTTATTCATGATGAGTTTCAGTTATACTCTGTTCCAACTGTGGTGCCTTAATGAAAAGAAAAGATAAAGAGAGAATTATTTTCAAATATTTTTGTAATTTTTCTTTGAAATCTAAGGAAGTGTCCAATACATCATCTATTAAAAGGAGATTTAAAATAAAATATTTAATAAGAAGTTTTATGTCATTTGAAAATAAATATGAATAAACAAAGATATATGTCACATGCAAACACTTGTAATTAATAAAATGCATGCACCCGGTAATTTTTAAAACATAAAGTCTATTGATCATGATTATTCTCATTTCCTATTTCACATTCTTTGTATTTGGTATTTGATTACAATACTAAGATAAATGCCATCATCAAAAAGAATGTTGAAAGAGTAACCGTCTCCTACAGTAGAATATGGCCTTCCTATACAGTGATAAATTTTGTTGTGATTTTATTGTGTCACAGAGTAAAGTCATTGGTGCTTCAGTTTCTCAAGCCTACATTGAGATACTGCTAATTAGAGTGTAGTAAATTAGAATTTTAGATGTGAAGAATTTAACCAGATTGCAGCATAGAATATGAAAAGAAATCAAGCAGTACAGCTTAATGTGTGTTATGATAATGCTTTAAAAACTAGTGAAAAGAAACGATAATGTAGTGTATATAATTTGTATTATGTAATACTTTGCACATTTTTTAAAATTCATTAAAGCAACATAGCAATTAAGTTAAAGAAATTGAGTCCTAAGCAGAATAATTAAAAAACAAAACACATTATCACCTGAACCTGAAAATTCTAAAATTGCAGAAAAAAAGAAAAATAAATAATAATGAAAGCAACTATAGAAAAAAGTGAGGCTATAGAAATTAGGTCAATTGTTATTTGTTTAGCATTAACAGTAGAAGCCAGATATCTTGTATAATGATATTCTGCAAAAAACCATTAGAGAGAACTGATAATTAGAATCCTTTACACAGTGAGATTACTTTTTGATAATGAAGGCAAAATTAAGGCAATTTTAAAACTAACAAAACCTCAACATGTTTGTAAATAACCTTTATTAATCTACAAATGGGCACTGGAAAGAAAAATTGAAGAAGAAATTATGAATAAATAAATTTAAAGTATGGCAAATAATATAAAATACTCTATATCAAAGTAGTATAATAACTTATTCTGCATGAGAACACTAAAAACTAAGTGAATTATTGATTTTAGATCGCAATAAGTATATAAATGACAAATAATTTTACAGAATTAAATAACTTAATTCTGAAATATTTTTAAAAGGGTAAAAACAAATCTTCAACTTACATTTTACTTATTTATTTTTTAATCTGACTTTTGAAAGCTGAGTATAAGTGATCAAATAATTATTGCATGTAAAGAAAATGAAAGTATGTAAAGAATTACTATTCCTTTCTATCTAGATGAAATGAAATATACAAATACACTACAAATTTTATTTGGTGACCTGGTAAATTCTAATAATCATTTCAGTAGACCTGGAATACAATTCTAAAGCTAATAGGAGTTCTGAAAACTTATTTTGCATGAAAACCTTGAAAGGAACTCCTCAATGTATTAAGCTTAGTTCAAAATCAAAACCAACCAAAAAAATCCCTACTACATGCTTAATATTAAGCATTTAGGGGCTGGAGCTGTGGTGCAAGTGGTAAGGCATCTGCCTTGTGCAAGCTAGACTAGGACAGACCGTGGTTCGATCCCCTGACATCTCATATGGTCACTCCAAGCCAGGAGCAATTACTGAGCACATAGCCAGGTGTAACTCCTGAGCATCACCAGATGTGGTCCCCCAAAAAACAACAAAAATATTAAGCATTTAAATTAATGATTTTAAAACAAACTGACATTTGTTATTGCAACTTGCTTTTATATGGTTCAAGAGATCCTTCCTAGCCCCAGGAAAAGAAAAATCTAGTAAAATTGCATGTGAATTAAAAAAAGGAAGAAGATACTCCTAAATTGCCTTTCATCTGTGAACTTACATAAAAAAATAGTATAGGTGATTTGTTAAAATGAATTAGTGTAGCAAATCCATGGCATTAAAACATTGCACTTATTATAGAAAAGAATGCATCAGCATTCCTCTACATGGATGTACATGGAATCTATTACACTTAGTGAAATAAGTCAGAGGGAGAGAGATAGATGCAGAATAGTCTCACTCATACAAGAGTTTTAAGAAAAATAAAAGACATTTTTGCAATAATTCTGAGACAAAAGAGATGAGGGCTGGAAGATGCAGCTCACAACATGAAGCTCACCACAAAGAGTGATGAGTGCTGTTAGAGAAACAACTACATTGAGAACTAGCCTAACAATGTGAATGAATGAGAGAAGTAGAAAGCCTGTCTTGAGTCCAGGTGTGGGTGGGGTGGGGAGGAGGGAGATTTGGGACATTGGTGGTGAGAATGTTGCACTGGTGAGGGGGGTGTTTTTTACATGACTGAAATAATATACTACAATCATTTGTAATCATGGTGTTTAAATAAAGAATAAAATAAAAAATAAAATAATAAAAAAGAATGCATCAACAACAAGTCATTAGAGATTTTAACTTAAAAAATACAATGTGTAATTATTAGAAGACAACATTTTTGCTGATAAGTCAGGAGAATGTGAGAAACAAACCATTTACAAAACTAGACATTTTTAATAAGAAACATGTTGAAATAATGAATGCATCATATTTATATGATAGTCTTGGACATAAAATTAAAAACATACAATATGATCACTCAAATTAATCATTATCAGTAAACAGCACAGTTATATAGAAAAATATAATAAATATATTAGGCCTCTGAATTGTGAATTTCCAGCACACAGACTGTCTTCTGCCTTTGTAGATCCATGAAAGGCAAACAATTGGTAAAGAAATGTATATGAATGTGTATGTATATTCTTGTATCTCCAAATGGAAACAAATTATGGCTGATTAAGCCTGGCCTTTGGTTTGTTGTTTTCTTGTCATTTCCTGCTATTTACCGTACTGTGCAGTTTATCTTAGTCTAAATTTTGATGGGTGTATGTATGTAATTTAAAAATTATATTAAAAAATTGGGGGAGGTGTGGAAAAATAAAAAAATAAAAAGTTTCTGTAACCAAGTTACATAATAACACATCATTATAAAATTACAGCTATGAAGAAATTGAACTACAAGCAACAGGTAGCCAAACTTTATTGGATGAAATACATGATTGTAGATCATAGATAATAAATTAGTTGTCCATGGTACAGACAAGAACTTTGTAAAATAAAAACAATAAAGTTGAATATCTATTATAATTCATAGACAAATTGACTATGTGAATTATATCCTTTTATTTTATTTTAATGTAAATTTATTTTTACCTTAATATCAGTTATATAAAAATATTTCTAGAATGGCATATGAATAGGATATTAGGATATCTTTCTTATGTTTGAGTAAAAGAAAGTTCTTTAAGCAAGATAAAATTTAAAACTGCAAACTTTGAAGAAAAATGTTATAATTATGTTAACGTTAGACCATCTGCTGATCAAGATAACTTAAGAAAAAAATTCTATAAACATGTTTACACACATAAAATAAAGAACCGCAAGGGTTGTTTCCTAGAAGATATTAATAGCTTCTAGTTATAATTAAAAGTAGAAAGTGACATAATAAATACACTCTAATGATATGAAAGCCATTTTTAGAGAAATAATAATCGAAAATAATAATTGAAAATTGATAATTTTAAATAATTATTTGTAATTTCAAATTAAATTTGCAGCTTCACATATTACTACACAATTTTTGGCAAAATGGTAAAGATAATATCAAGGCTTAGAATGTCACTATTAAAGAGTGCATATTATTATGTTCCATTTAGAAAACAATTTGAAATTTTGTTTATTGAAATTAAAGGTATTTATACATCAGGTAAAGAGCTGATACCCAAAATCTATAAAGCTCTCATAAAACTCAACAACAAAAAAAATATTCAACAACCCTATGCACAAATGATCTGAAGAAATGAACAAGCACTTTCTCATAGAAGACATATGGATGGCCAACAGTTGTATAGCTATTTATGACTAGGGAGATCAAAATCAAAATAACACTGATATATCATCTCATTTCAGTTAGAATTGCACATACCAAAAAGTACTAAAGCAGCTATTATTGGCATGGTTGTGGTGAGAAAGGCATCATCACTGTTGTTAGGAATACTGTCTGGTTTGGCCTCCAGAGAAAGCAATATATAGATAACTAAAAAAAAATAGAATTAGAACTCCCACAAGTTACATAAATACAACTTCTTGGCATCTGTCCTCAAAACATTCAGAACAAATTAATTTGAAATGATATATGTACACATATGTTCATGGTCACATTTAGTACAATAATCAAGACACAGAAACAATTTAAATGCTCAATCATGAATTAGTGGGTGAAGAAGTTGTAACATATACATGAATCCTATGTAAGACCAACATCATACACTGTTTCCATTTCCTGAGTGTTGTACATAAATGTTCACTGAAAGGTTGAATACATCCTTTTAAAATTTTTTTTTTTTTGGTAAAGATGACAAAAAGTGCCATCACCGAGCCATCTGGAATTTCTAGTCTCTTTTTAGAAAGGTTCATACTGTTTTTTTATAGAGGCTTAAAGAAACATTTAATGGAAGTTTATGTTTCATAGCTTCTCCAGGATATGTGTTTTTCTGATATGTATAAGTTATCATTTGTGTTTGCATTTCCCTGATACTGCTGATGAATACTTTTTCATATAGTGATGGAGTGACCATACGGTTCTCTTCATGGAAGTGTCTGTTCACTTCCTAGCCCCAATTTTGATGAAATCATTGAGTTTTCTTGCAGTTGAGCTTTTTTATGGCTTTATATATCATGAGTATTAGCACTATATTTGATATATTGTATACTGCACATACCTTTTCTATAATAGAACAGTGATATTCAAATCTTAATATACAAATGTATCTTTTTAAAGTGCAGGTTGTGGTTTATAGTATTTGGACACAGCCAGAGTATCTGCATTTCTCATTCATTCCAAGTGATGCTAAAACTGTTCACCCTAGCAGTATACATTATTTTGAGAAATAAGGCATATTCAACAGTGTTTAGGGGAATATCTCTCACTAGCTAGGTATTCAGGTTACTCCATGGTGATGCTTGGGGAGCCATTGCTAGTCATCAAACTTGGGCCTCAAATATTCAAAGCATGTACCCCAGCATATTGAACTATCACCTTGACATACTATCATCCATAGAAATATACCTAAGTGCCTGTTGTTTCATTTTGTGCTTTCAATCTATTGTAGAATTTCTTCGCCTTAACATTTAGCTTAAATTTTAACTTGGATAAGAAAACTATTTCAGCTCTCTATTTCAGTTAAAACCTGAAATATAATATTTCTATTCACATATTTTTGGTGAAGGGCCACACCTGGTGGTGCTCAGGGATCTCCTGGCTCTGTGCTCAGAAATCATGCCTGGCAGGTTCAGGGGACCATATGGGATTCTGGGGATCAAACCCTGGTCCATCACAAGTCAGCCCTGTGCAAGACAAATGCCCCACTGCTGTGTCCCCTTTATCATTCTGGCCCCCTTTATCCTTCTTTTGGACTCTAATCTGTCAAATACTTCCTATAGAATTTTTAATTTTATTGTTCTAAGTAGACTGTGTATTTATACATCTTTTCAAATACTTATTATAGCATAGAAAAGGCTATCAATAGTATAAGTTACTAAAAAACAAGTAACTGAATATGGGGAAATAAACAATTAAAGAAAATAACTGAGATGTAGTCCAGGTTGGAAAATCAGAGAAAACATACTTCTTGCTTCTTTGTTCTTCATGATGGACATTTAGTCAGAGAAGATATGCAATATGGCCACAATTACCTTGACTGAGGCACAGTAGTTGAGATAAATACAATCTTTACATTACTAAATTGCTCTTCCTAACGTTTCGAGACCCAGTATGAAACTTTATGACAAGTTATTGTAAATCAATATGAGATGAAGTCAAAGATTTCTCCTAACAGCTTTCCCCAAGACCATTGGAAGTAAGAAATGGGAAAATTTCACAAAGATCTAAAAGCTACCAAATAATAGTCCCAAACAGGCTACTCCTGTGTCTGTAGGAAGAACTCAACACATCCTAAGAACATTGTAGCCAAAAATTGTTCATTTTTCTGCACTAATAAATTCAAAATTGCACATGTAGATCATCATAAAATAAGTCATAGCCCCCTAGAGTGCAAAAACTACAAGGATGTTTACTTCTGTTGAATTAATTATTAATTATATAGTTCTACTGGTATGGATGGTGGTGAGGCCTGGCCTTTCTTGGCTCGGCCCTGCTCCTAGGCGGTCTGTAGGTTCAGAGTAAAGGTGAAGAAATGATCCACAGTCAGCTGGAGTTTCAGGAGACATCCAACTTTATTACAAGGCCCTAATCACCATGTGCTTTTTTCATATGGCCTCTAAGCTAAGCAATCACTTTTCTGCTGTTCTTCATTCATCCTGTGTCTGATCTCCTCCTCCTCCCCTCAGGCAACCCCTTAATTAGCAACCACAGATTCCTCTCAGCTGTGGGTGGGTCTCACCATCCAGGTGAGATTAGCATATGATATTGGGGAGGGGTAACATACTTCCTTCTTCATTGTGACCATGGTTCCAAGTTAAAAATTGCTCATATTTTGACTGTTGGGTGTTAAACAGTCCGGAGTTAAGTATATAAAATCATAACAAAGCTCTAGCACACATAACAATTTGGGTACAAAGGTGGTTATTATAATAATTTTATATGCATGAGAATATTGGTAAATTACAAAAGGGTAATATTTGAACATTGACTAAAACCATTGTGGTACATCAATCAAGTACAGGAAAATTTCAAAGTTATGATTTTGAAAAATGGGTGATAGAGAATTTATTAAAACCTTGAACTTATAAGGACATTCTTTTTATACTATATGTATACTAGAAAGTCATTTTGCTCTAATAAAACTAGATAAGATATAAATAAGTCACAAACTTGGGGAAATAGATTAAAATATGATTCTAGAAGGGCCAGGTAAATGACCTTGTTTGGGTTTGATGAATCCCAAAGGGTTCATAAATTTTACAGTCCTACCTATGTGCATCCGAGTAGAAAATCAGAACAATGTAACATTGAGTGCAAACTCCTGTGATAAGCTATACAAATAATATATTTCATAAGAAAATAACTATTTTAAACTAATGGTGTGCTAAATGCTACTTTTGGAAAAGAGAAGGTAATTTGTTCCTGGGAGGAAAGCCAATGAACCCAATATAGCTATATTTATGTACCACTGTATTTAGGATTGTTCTTTCTGCTCCCAATATTCTTGAGACTCTGATATTTATGAGCTTTAAACCTCTTTTTCCAAGCTCTTTGGCTTTTAGGGCTTGGCAGTCTAAGAGTTCCTTGTTCTTTCTGAAAGCTTTCAAAGTTGCTGTACTTGCAGTTTTCTTTGAATCAAAAAGGTGTGTGTGTGTGTGTGTGTGTGTGTGTGTGTGTGTGTGTGTGTGTGTGTGTGTGTGTGCATGTGGTCTGACAACAATTTGACTGGTTGGAAAAAGTAATGTTTAGAAAGTGGTTGCACTGTTTGAATTGAAATCCCTCTGTATGGACAATGGTAAACCACAGAATCAAATATATTTGCATCTTCAAAAGAGGTAAACTTGATTCTCTGACAAGCCAGTGGCTGATAGAAGAAAATTCTTTGGTAGCAGCCCCTGCAGAGGTTGAATATGAAGTCAAGTTTCAGTGAAGTCAAGATAGTTTGTTTCCCTGTAAGACTGCACTTTCCAATTTGTCTTTTTGTTATTGTTATTGAATAAACCTATTTTGTAGGTAAAATAACTTACTGCTTTTTGTTTGAGGTTGGCAGTTGAGAATGAATAGAGCACAATATAACATACAGGCAGTAAGCTAGTAGAAGGAGAATTTATGAATATTTGTAATGGGTTGACTTGTGTCACTGCAGCAGCCACATAGATCAGAAGTCAGTAGACCCAATAACGTTACATCATTCTAATATAAAACTCAAAGGTTGTAAATCACTTTTTAAAAATTAATTGCTTTATTTAAGCACCATGGTTACAAAACTATTCATTATTGGGTTTCAGTCATATAATGTACATCACCACATTAAATTGAAACTATTAGCTAAGTCCTTAATTGATAATTTTATATGGGAAGAAATTAATTTGAAGACATCTATTAAAATAAAAACATTATATAACCACAGAAGTAGAGATTGCTTTATGTAACCACAAGTCAAGAAACATCAAACGTTGCACCAGAACAATAGTACAGCAGGAATGGTGCTTGCATGCACCCAATCCAAGTTTGATCCTGAAACCTCCATTTTATCTTCCAAACCAGCCAGGAGTGATCCCCTAGCACAGAGTCAGGGGCAATCCCTGGCCACAGTCTAGTGTGTCCCAAAGCAAAACAAAAAGAAACACCAAGGGTTTACAGTCATATCTAAACTTAGAACAAACAAGGAAGAATTTGTCATTGTGCTTTAAGGAAAAATGGTCGCCTTGGTTTTGACTATAAAAAAATGTAATAATGATTTTTTATTTGTGGTATTGTGTGATAACACTCAGTTTATAGTAGTGCTTAGCATAGGTCTAGCACACCAATACAGGGCTCAATTAGTTAAATTGATTTTCTTTTATATATAGTTTCTATATAACCCCAAGCAGTGGATAATATCAGCTCAATTGATGAATAAGACAATTTATATTCAGTTAGGATTACAAATTTTTCCAGGTGACTTACTAACTAGACATAGAGATTTAAATACAGTCTCAATGACACCAAAGTCAGAGGCAAGCCACACATGTGAAAGATACCAAGTTTTTGGGGCCCGGAGAGAGCATGGAGGTAAGGCGTTTGCCTTTCATGCAAAAGGTCATCAGTTCGAATCCCGGTGCCCCATCTGGTCCACCGTGCCTTCCAGGAGCAATTTCTGAGCATGGAGCCAGGAGTAACCCCTGAGCACTGCCGGGTGTGACCCAAAAACCAAAAACC
>PVKC010009384.1:0-14826 GCA_004027635.1 Crocidura indochinensis
CACCCTAGGGTAGGGGCAGAATGCCAGGTCACACCCTAGGGTAGGGTCAGTAACATACTAATCCCAAGAAATGTTTACATATACAACAATTCTGCCAGGTTACACCCTAGGGTAGGGTCCAATCACTGATCAGGGTAGGGTCAGAGATGTTTATACATAACAATTCCAGATCATGATAAGATTAGAAATGTTTACATACACAACAGGAAAGAACAAAAAAACCCCAAAGTTGAATGCATGTGTATAAAGTTTCTCTATTTGAACAAGTATTTCTTAAATAGAATAAGAGACCAATTCTTAATTATGACCAAGCTTTTACCTTGAGCCATACATGTCCCAAAACTCAGTAAATCTTCTGAGTCTAAAACCAGGCAAGAATGATACATGAGTGCTGGAGAAATAATTTAAGAGTTAAGGCACTTGCCTACTTTTGATCCACTGTGCCACACATGGTTTCCTCCACCCAACTCTGCCAGCAGTAAGCCCTGAGCACTGCTGAGTGTAGAAACCAGCCCCAACCCAAAAGTCCACAAAAGATAAGAGATGTAGCCTTGAGGGGCCGGGCGGTGGCGCTGGAGGTAAGGTGCCTGCCTTGCCTGCGCTAACCTAGGACAGACTGCAGTTCGATCCCCAGATCCCCATATGGTCCCCTGTGCCTGCCAGGAGCGACTTCTGAGCAAATAGCCAGGAGTAACCCCTGAGTGTCACCAGGTGTGGCCCAAAAACCAAAAAAAAAAAAAAAAGAGAGAGATGTAGCCTGAAAAACTACCCTATTGGAAGCATGGTTCTCAAGGTCTAATAATAGAGGAATTAGAAATGGTTTCCTGATACTATTAAAACCTCTTCAAAGGGTAATATTAAATATTTTATCACCTTCTGCTAGGCCAACTTATAAATTTGGAAAAGTCACATTTCTTTAAAGCCAGCCCTATAAAATGTGATTTTTCTGAAGGTTATCCCTGAGTGCAGAGCTGGGTGTAGCCTTCTAAGTCTCACCATGTGAGGTTCTAAAACAAGACAAAACAAAACAAGCATCCATTTGTAGCCTATGCCCATCTACATTCATCCAGCACATGTAGGGCTCAGCCACATATCCAGAGTGTCTGTAAGTATTCCAACAACCATGCAAAGCATTTCCCAACATCTTGGACATCTGTCTCCTTGTTAGCAAACATGGGCGTGAGTTGGTGTATGCATGTGTGCATAAATATCTTTCTGTTAAGTATATGTATGATCCTTTTTATTTTGTTGGAGGGAAGGGTGTGGAGAACCTCTTGCTGAGAATCAATGTTTGGTCCTCTGCTCCCACATATGTTTCAAATAGGATATCTTGAGTTGGGGGTTTGGGGGCACAGGGACAGTGAAGTAATCTGCTGATGAATCAATGAAAAATGATAGATTTATCACTGATATTCACTTTTATTTGTTGTCTATTGTACTACAATTTACTCTTTGCAAGCACTTTCTCATTTTAAAAAAGAGAATCTTCAGTAAAAGATAGTTGCAGTCCTTTTTTACTGGGTCTTCTCAAATTTCTCTATGAAAGACAGAAGGGAAAGAAAATGGATAACCCAATGTAGATAATCCAATGTATCATGTCTATGGAATGTTTAATCTACTTTGAAAAGTAGAATTGGCTAGAATTTGAACAGAATACCTAATGATTTAATAAGAATCTTTTCTTCTCTGGCTAATCTCATTTTAGTCTCACTGTGCATAATGCAAGTTCTCATTCCTCTAGTTTCAGAATGACTAGTTTTCTTTTGCATTCCTGAAACACTTTGGACCTAACGTGTCACAAAAGTCCTTTCTCTGTCTTCCCAGATAACTTAATAAACAGCATCCAAAGCCATTTTGTGATCACCCCAGATGGAGCTGTGTCATTGCAAATAATCATATTAACTGCCTGGTTTTAATCATCAATTTTCCTTTGAAAAAAATAGTTATAGCATTTAGACGAAAAGAAATCCCTCCATCTCCCATGTGTACTGTTGGTGTGATGTTCCTGTCCATCATCTCTCTGACAGACTGGCATGGAATGTTGTCACCCGTCAAGTGCTGTTGCCACAAGTTACATATCACCCTAGTCCAACACAGGATGAACTTGCCTCTTCTCCAATAATTTCTCTGTGCTTTTCTGTGGAAATCAGAAGCTGGGTGAAGAAGTGTAACCATGGCAGTCTACTTTGTACTTAAAATAAAGTAGATGATAACTGTGTAAATAAAAAGATTTAGCTGTGATTACCCACAATGCCCCACTTAATCTAACCTCAAACCTGGATTCAGGAACAGCTGCGTTGACTCTTTAGTACTCATGGTTAAGCTGGTTGCCCGGCCTGAATCATTGTCAGGAGTACACATTTATCTTCGTATCATTCAGGAATGGAAAAGAAATTTGTACAAAGCTTTTGAAGTAAGCAAGATATTTCGTGTGCATTATTTTGTTGTAGCCATCTGTTCAGACAGCCGACTCTTGATTTTCTGAGGTAAGAGAGCACCAGAATAGAATGCTTATTCAGACATTTGCTTGATTTCCTGATTTCAGGAAAGATCTGCAGAACAGGAAAGTAAGGAAAATGTAGGAATCCCTCCTCCCTATACTCCTCCTTTTAATTTCTGGCAGAGATGCCACTGAGCAGAAAACTGTGAGGAAGAGGGAAAATTGTTTTATTAAAAAGAAATCTACTGACTAATTAACCCATTTTTGAATCAAGAGCTGACTGAACTATGTGTTTTCATACAACTTCATCAAACTGGCTAGTGTTTGTGTCTGTGTGACAAGCCATCAGCTAGGGCCATGTGCCATGCTTTTTGTCCAGGTCATGTGACAGAGTGAATGTTGCTCTATAATGCTGTGATTTTCCTGTGTAGGGTGAACCCGGGCTTCCTGGGCTTCCTGGACTTCCGGGGATAAAGGTAAATACTGCACTGACAGTCTCAGCTTCACCCAGAGACTCTTGAGACTCACAAAAATCGAAGGTGTATAGAAAAAGAAATTTAAAATTAAATGTAGTAAAATTATATTTTATTAAAAATTAAATAATAGCTATTTACATGCTCTCAATGGTCTCAAACAGTTAAAAATTTTATTTGAAATGAAGCACAGTTTTTGTTAAAAATAATTTTGCCATAGCTCTCTGGGCTATGCATTCCCCCATTTCCCCTTCCATCCTCCTTAAATAAAAGTAAATGCTTCTGCATTGGAAATTCATAAGATCTCTTAAAGTCTATAATGTCTACCTCCATGTTTAAATTTTCTTTATTAAATCCTATATGATTTGACCAGAATAGGAGTCTTAACATCCCCATAAATCTAATGTTAGGGCAGCTGTTTTTGTGATTCATTGACTGCAATAATCCGTCTAAAATGTTTGAGTTTCCTTTTCCTGTTAGTATTTCTCACTGCTGAGTACCACTCCTGTTAAGAAATATACAGCCTAGATGCTATCTCCACACACAGCTTAGATCTTTTTCTAAATGCTGGCTTAAACTTCCATTTATAAACATTGCTTTCAACCTAAAAATGCTAAGAAACTTTTTTATAATTGCTTCCACCTTTAATTCTAAAGTTATTCTTTCAGTTCTAGAAGTTTTGGACAGAATGACATAATTTCATGGCATTGTTCTACCTTATGCCATTTTTAAATCAATCTCTAGACAGCAATACACCATTCTAAAATGTGTGTCCCTGGTTGACTGAGTTGTAAATACTGTTTAATGAAAGATGTGTTGAAAAAAGTGATATGGAAAATATGATTTTAGGGCCACGTATACAGTGGAGGGTTAAGGTGCTTGCCTTGCATGTGGCTGACCCCACTTCAAATTCTGATATGGTCCTCTGAGCGCTGCTGGGTATGAACTCCCAAATGAAAGAAATACAGTTTTGGTTATGTTAAATTATTGTGCCCACATATATCATAAGATTACAGATATGTAATATTTGATGAGTGTATTTGGTAAAATTAACAGACAGAAAAGCTTTGTCTTCCTTGGCATTCAGAAATCTTGGTTCTTAGGTTTTGTTTCCAAGTGAGCAGATACATAGTTTTACTCCAGAGAGGACCTTTCATAGATGTTTAAGTCTTTGGCTTTACTATGACAAGTCTGAAGAATCAAAGTCATATCCTTATCATTTGCTATTTCATAAAAATAATTACAAAACTACATGATTCAATATTGTAGCTCATTCTTAATAGTTTCTCATTAAGTAGCACACACTTATGATCAGACTGGAAGATCAAGTTTTATAACAAATATAAAATTTATATTTTGTATTAGTTCAAAATAATCTGTTATCTTGATAAAGTGGAGTTATTATTTCATTTTTATTTAATTAACCATGGTTTAAAAGTTATTGGTAGTTGATTTTGAAGCATATAATATTTCAGCATCAATCCTACCACTAATGTCAACTCCCATCACCAGTAGAGAGGGCCCTTTTAAATTGAAATATCACTGAATTACAGCACTATATAGGGATTAGGGGGCATTATTGATAATCAACATGTATTCACCCTTTGTCCTGATTTACACACAAACCCAAGCCCTACCTACCACTGTTTCCTCAATCTCTAACCACTTCCTGGACTTAGACTCTCAAAGTTTTCATCAATTTACTTACTGTACACCACTGGTGATGGTCTTTCAAAGAAGGGCAGTTCCGATGACTGAGGCTTTGGAAATGAGTCAGGTGTGCACCAAGATAGACTATGGGGCAGAAGCCTCAGGAAAGCCTAGAGATCTTGTGACCCTTCTGAGTGGGCAGGAGTCCAGAAAGGTGAAAAGCAATAGGTGTTTTTCTCTCCAAAACCAACCAATATAAAAGCATGTTAAGGGGCCCGGGAGATAGCATGGAGGTAAGGCGTTTGCCTTTCATGCAGAAGGTCATCGGTTCGAATCCCAGTGCCCCATATGGTCCCCCGTGCCTGCCAGGAGCAATTTCTGAGCATGGAGCCAGGAGTAACCACTGAGCGCTGCCGGGTGTGACCCAAAAACCAAAAAAAAAAAAATAAATAAATAAATAAATAAAAGCATGTTAATATTACCTTCCCAGCATGCTTTTCACATTAAAAGCCTCTCATGGCATTGCCCTAGTGATCTGTGGACATGGTGTTTAGAATTTATTCTGACTGAGAAGGATGTTGGTAATTTGCCACCTCCAATAAATACTCTTCTTCCTAGGGTCATAGGAACTTTCCTGGTGTTTTTTTTAATATACAAAATCTTTATTTAAGCACCATGATTACAAGCATGATTATAGATGGGTTTCAGTCATGAACAGAACACCCCCCTTAATCAGTGCATTCCCACCACCAATGACCCCCTCCCTCCTTCTCAATCCTGGCCTGTATTCGAGACAGGCATTCTACTTCTCTTGGTTATAAAACTTGATCTTCCAGTCTGATCATAAGTGTGTGCTACTTATTGTTAGTATTTCTCTGACTCATTAAGATTGTCATGATAGTTGTTAGTGTAGTTATTTCCCTAACTGCACCACTGCTCTTTGTGGTGAGCTTCATTCATATTGTGAGCTGGTCCTTCCAGCCCTCATCTCTATTTTCTCTGGGGATTATTATAATACTGTCCTTAATTTTTCTTAAAACCCATAGATCAGTGAAACTATTCTATGTTTATTCCTCTCCCTCTGACTTATTTCATTCAGCATAATAGATTCCATGTATATCACATATAGAAAAATTTCATGATTTCATCTCTCCTGACGGCTGCATAATATTCCATTGTGTATAAGTACCACAGTGTCTTTAGCCATTCATCTGTTGAAGGGCATCTTGGTTGTTTTCAGAGTTTGGCTATTGTAAATAGTGCTGCAGTGAATATAGATGTGAGGAAGGGATTTTTGAATTGTATTATTGTGCGTGCTCCTAGGTATATCTCTAGAAGTGGTATAGCTGGAACATATGGGAACTCAATTTTCAGTTTTTGAAAAATCTCTATATTGTTTTTCATTAAGGCTATCTATCTCATTTTTATTAGGTAGAAATATTACCCTTTATGTGGTATAGCAAAGTTAGGACAACTCAACACGATATTTATATCAATATTTATACCAATTTTTACCAATACTTACAAGAATAAACAACCACATGTGAGTCTCATGGGTACCCACAGATTGTGGGTTGCAGGAACATTAGTCATTATCTTCCTGGGCTTGTGTGTTTGTTTATGCTTTGAAGATACTTCCTGTGGCTATTCATTTCCTTGTCTGCCTGTACTCTGGAGAGCATGAAATGCCATTGGTCTTATCCAAGCCCTTGAGGAAACCAGCCATGACATACCAGGGTAGCTTTGATTTCCCCACCTGTTGCTCTCAGAGAATGGTTGGAAACTTAATGAGCATCCAAATGCCTTCCACACAGCACTCAGGAAGTGAGCACAGCATCTAAATGCAGGTGGTAGGCTCATCTCTGTCACCTCAAGGTCCCACTCAGAGCAGAGAGCTAATACCCGGGCCTACATAGTTTTAGTCAGTAAGCACAGGCGTACTTCATTTCAACCTACTCTTGCATTTCCTGAACAATATTCCAGCTCCTCTCGCCATGTGGAAGACATTTGAAATTCCTATTTCATGCATTCATGGTTCATAGAGTGTCAAGATGTTCGACTTGAAAAATCAAATTATGCACAATGTACCATGCAGGCATTGATCTTCTGGAAAAAGATTTGAGCCCAGAAAAAAAGTTTTTTTTATACGCAAGTCTTCAAGCATGGTTTTATTGGGTAAAATGTCTTGTAACTAACTTTGCTGATACCACATAAAAGGGCAAGATGCAAAGTTTCTTTATTAATTTTTTCAACTTTTCTCTTCATGCTTATTTTGAAAACTGTGAAATGACTTACTTTTCCCTTTGGTGATTATATCATCAACATGAAGAAGCAGTATGAAGTGGTGGGTGACATACTTAATGTGATAGTTGGACACTGGAAGGTGGGACCTGGCTCTACCTTTCACCAATGGTGTGATGCTAGGCAAGTTACATAATATCTCTCCAGGGGCCTGGGAGATAGCATGGAGGTAAGGCGTTTGTCTTTCATGCAAAAGGTCATCGGTTCGAATCCCGGTGCCCCATATGGTTCCCCCGTGCCTGCCAGGAGCAATTTCTGAGCATGGAGCCAGGAGTAACCCCTGAGCACTGCCGGGTGTGACCCAAAAATATATATATATATATATATTTATTTATATATATCTGGGTCCCATTATCCTTATAAACTGGGACTCAGTCTTGGACAAGATACACAGACTACACTGTGGGGAAGATGAAATGAATTAATCTATAGACAGCTCCTAAAACTTTGCTAACAGGAAATGCCATATAAATTTTAGCCATCATTATTTCTTTCTCTTGAAGCACTTAGATTGTTTGCACACCTTTTCTTTTAGAATCTTTCGTTAAGGGGGTAGTTTTGACTATCAGAATAAAGTTGCTTCTGGGATAGGTTAATAGTAAATTCTGAAACTTCTTGAGTGCTCGTGGAATGTTATCTTTAAGAGAAATATTGTTCAAAATGGGCATCACACTCTTTCCCTTTTAAGAGCTAGACCATGAGGAAAAACAAAGTTCTAAGCATTAGATGTGGTTTTATCTAACTTCTCTTTCCTGCTCACAAGAAAAGTAAGTAATAATGTGCAGTGGCCCAAGGCTGCCAGGACAGCAGGGCTGCAGGCTGCAGAGGCCCACAGTTGCCAGGGCTTGGCTCTGCAAGGCTCACAGGAGCCCATGGGGCCCAGCTGCCAGGTTTCCAGGTGGGGCCCAGAGCCCACCCAGAGATGCCAACATGTATCGAATGCCACTCAGAACTGAGAGAGAGAGAGAAAAGAGAAATTGAAACCAAGTATACTTTGATGGAAATTCAATGACCAGAGATGGTGGTGGAGGGGCTGGTACAAAGAAGAAAGAAAAGGGAATAAATACAAAGCAGGCAGCATCTCTCCAATGCTTTATCTCTGGTCACTATCCTGCCCCGCCACCCACCCACAACAGTCCAAATTTTTCCTTTTATACCCAGCATGACAAGGGGGCATATCCACCTTCAACTGACATTCAGTAGGTTCTTGAAGGGACGTGTCCAAGTTCAATTGCCATACATCAACAATTATGGAAATTCTTAAGGCTTTCCTTTTAAAGTGATGTCTACCTAGCCCATGACATTCTTTTTTGTTTTTGTTTTGTTGTTGTTTCTCTTCCTATCTTTCCAATAGATAGGCTAAAAAATTATATCATTATATTTAGAAAATAAATCTGAAAAATATGTAACACAGTAAAATTAATATAGAAAGATATAATGCATCAAAAATTATGTCATATGGGAAATAAAAACACCATTTAAGTTGGAAAGACATTTTTCTGAACTATCTGCTTTTAAGACTTGATATTTTTGCCCTAGCCACTGCATGAGTAAAAATATGACATTAGATTAGAACTTGTCATAAGAGAGTGACTCAATCCTTCATATCTCAACTTAGAAAAATCATCCTTGACACTCTATCACATAAAGGCCTTGTACAGGTGGTAGAAAAGTTTAAGTTTGGCAATTCTTAAATTCAAGTGTAGGGTTCTGTCATCTAATAGAAATATTTCCAAAGATGAGGTTCCTTATATAGAAACATCAACTCACATTTTTTAAAATAGCAGAAGAAATAAGTTTTTGGAAGTAGCACAATTGTGAAATGAATTCCTAAAAGTAAAAGGGAAAGGAAGAATACTTATTAAAAGAATGGCATGTATTATTGTTAATTATAATTACTTCCTTCAAAAGACAGTGTATTAGAGTCCAATTTAAAAACTCATATAATCAAAAATCAGATTTTTATAACCATAATGCCACCTCCAATTAATACACTGCATGTTTAAAGGTGCTTTCATGAGACCCAAAAGATATGTTTTCCAGGTTATAATAAACCTATTATAGTTCATTTTCATCATGACCAATAAGATGTTTTAATTCCTACTCACATTTGATCCTTAGAGGAAATATATGTTTTAGGGACAGACTCTACTTTCTCATTCTTTATTTTCCCTTAATAATTTTACAAATCTATCATTACCAAAACTAGCTGCCTGGAGGTTCTGATTACAACAAATGTTCTTGCTGGAATCCTCAAATGCAGGTATCATGCTGACTTGAATTCTAATTAGCCTTTAAGGAGAAAGAATACTGTATGGCTAATGCATTCAGTGTCAAGGAACATTCATCAAAATTATCAGTGATGCTTTTAGCACCCAGGCAAATCAGCATATATTTTCAAGGCCTGTTTTGCTACTTTTGGGGTAATGAAAATTTGATCTGCTTTACAGTAATAAATATCATGGAAAACTTGACTATATCTTTAAGCTGGAATTTTATAGGGATTTCAGACAGGTTAAGGAAAATAATATCTTTTATGCCTTTAATTGATAATGGCATAAAAATAAAACAAAGGGCAACAAATGAAAAACAGTAAGTTTTTCGAAGGACGGTGCTAATCAGTTAAGACTTTCTGGACACCATTTTATTAGCAGATGGTACATTCTAGAAATTTCTTGGGAAACACCTGGCAAAACAGTTGTGTATAAATGAAATTGCCCCCTCATTTCTTAGTTTGAATAATAATTCCTTCGACGTGTTTGTCGACCTGTGTTTCTATGCAAAGAACATTCTTTATATAGATTTAACAAAAGAGTGTTCAGAGAATTTTTCTTATGACTTTTGGGAGGATCAAGTCAAATCACTGGAAAAGTTTTTATGAATGTGCTTTTTTTGTTTTTAAATCAGGGTTTTGATTTTCTGTTTTTTGTTTTTTGGGTTTTTTTTTAAATTTTAAGACATGAGCCTTTTGAATTGAAGGACAGTTAGAGTTAGCTTTCTGGACTTTGGAAGACTAAAGTCTTTGGAGTTTGGAAGACTAGTTTTGTTGCTCTTTGTGATAAGAAAGATGGTATTGTTTGGGGTTTATTACTGTTGCCTGTTGTCATTTGGCAAGAATACATGAGATTTACACTCTCTTAATATTGTTTATTTGTTGTTGTTGTTGTTGTTTTGTGGTCACACCCGGCAGCACTCAGGGGTTACTCCTGGCTCTGTCCTCAGAAATTACCTCTGGCAGGCACAGGGGACCATATGGGATGCCCGGATTCGAACCACCGTCCATCCTGGATCAGCTGTTTGCAAGGCAAATGCCCTACCGCTGTGCTATCTCTCCTGCCCTGTTTATTTAGTAACTTTTAAACATGATTGTATTTTGGTTTCAGTCATAAAAAAGAATACCCCCCCCCTTTACCAGTGCAACATTCTCACCATTAATGCCCCCTATCTCCCTCCTGCTCCACCCCCTGCCTGTATTCGAGACAGGCATTCTACTTCTCCTACTCATTAACATTGTCATGGTAGTTGTTAGTGTAGTTATTTCTCTAAATGCACTCATCACTCTTTGTGTTAAACTTCATATCGTGAACTGGTCCTTCTAGCCTTCATCTCTGGGGATTATAACAATAATGTCTTCTATCTTTCTTAAATTCCATAGATCAGTGAGATTATTCTGTGTCTATCTCTCTCCCTCAGCTTATTTCATTCAGCATAATGGTTTCCGTGTACATCCATGTATAGAAAAATTTCATGATTTCATCTCTCCTGACGGCTGCATAATATTCCATTGTGTATATGTACCACAGTTTCTTTAGCCATTCATCTGTTGAAGGGCATCTTTGTTGTTTCCAGAGTCTGGCTATTGTAAATAGAGCTGTAATGAATATAAGTGTGAGGAAGGGATTTTTGAATTGCCTTTTTGTGTTCCTAGGGTATATCCCTAGGAGTTTTAATACTGTTTAAAAACAATTTTAAGTAGGGGCCAGAGCAGTGGCACAAGCAGTAGGGCATTTGCCTTGCACATGCTAACCTTTGACAGACCGTATATTGATCCCCTGGCATCCCATATGGTCCCCCAAGCCAGGAGTGATTTCTTTTTGTTATTTAACATCTTTATTTAAACACCCTGATTATAAACATGACTGTAGTTGAGTTTCAGACACTAAAAGAACACCCCCCCCTTCACCAGTGCAACAATTCCACCACCACCAATGCACCCATCTCCCTCTACCCACACCCCCTGCCTGTATTCAAGATGTGCATTCTACTTCTCTCATTCGCATTGTCATGGTAATTGTTAGTGTTCTGACTGCTCTGATCCCTCCTTGAGGTAAGTTTTAGATAATGAGACAGTCCTTCTGGCCCTCATCTCTGGATGCTATTACAGTAATGTCTTTTATTTTTCTTAAAACCCACAGATAGGTGAGAGTATTCTGTGTCTCTTTCTCCCTCTGACTTATTTCACTCAGCAGGAGCAATTTCTGAGCACATAGTCAGGAGTAACCCATGAGCATCACCAGGTGTGGCCTCACCAGGTGTGGCCTCCCTCAGAAAAAGCAAAAAAAAAAATTAATTTTAAGAAAGTGAGTTGAGCGGCTTCAGTCAAAACTCTTGCATGTCATTTTCCTTTGATCTCACAGTGGATTTCAGCCACATTCTAATGACTACATTCTGTTGTTTGCTTCATAACTCCATATACATGATACTATTTTATAAAAGAAAAAAGAGAAGGAATGTAAGAGATAATACTCCGAGGATCCCAAGAAGGGAACTTTTGAGTGCAAACCAGGATAATTTTGGAGCCAGAGAGATAGTACTATATGTAGGGCTCTTGATTTACATGAAGTTGATCTGGGTTTGATCCCCCAGTACCACTAGGGTCCACTGAACACCAGGAGTAATCCCTGAGCACAGAGCATCATTCCTTACAGCTATGTAGTATTCGATTATATATACATATATATGTACCACATCTTCATGATAACTTCGTCTGTTGTTGAACATCTAGGTTGATTCCGAACTTTAGCTATTGTACTAAGTATTGCAATAAATATTGGTGTGTGTATATCCTTTCGGATGAATGTGTTTTCTGTCCTGAAGATAGATTGAAAGTGGTCTTGCAAGCAGTAGGGAGTTTGCCTTGCATATGCTAACCTAGGACGGACCACGGTTTGATCTCCTGGAGTCCCATATGGTCCCCCTAGCCAGGAGCAATTTCTGAGCACATAGCCAGGAATAACCCCTGAGCATCACCTGGTGTGGCCCAAAAATGTGCTGCTTAGGGGCCCGGGAGATAGCATGGAGCTAAGGCCTTTCATGCAAAAGGTCATCAGTTCGAATCCCGGTGCCCCATATGGTCCCCCGTGCCTGCCAGGAGCAATTTCTGAGCATGGAGCCAGGAGTAACCCCTGAGCACTGCCGGGTGTGACCCAAAAACCAAAAAAAAAAATGTGCTGCTTAATCAAAGGTAGCTGAATTCTCATGTCTGCTTCTTTCAATACAGAAGTATTGCTAGATCATATGGCAGCTCAATTTTGAATTCACTGAAAATCCTCCATACTGTTTTCCATAGGGGTGTACCAGGCAGCTTTCCCACCAGCAGTGGATGAGAGTTCTTTTCTCACCACATCCCCACCAACAGAGATTATTCCCAGTATTTTTGAAATGTGCCATCCTCACTGGTGGAAGATCATATCTCATTGTTGTCTTGATTTGGATTCCCTAATAATGTGTTGATGAGCATTTTCATCTGTCTGTTGACCACCTGTTGGTCTTCCTCAGAGAAGTGTCTGTTCATTTCCTCTTCCCATTTTTGATGGGATTTTAGGTTTCGTGGAGTTAACCTTTGTGAGCATATTGTATATCCTACATATTAAACTTTTATCTGATATGTTGAGTGCAAAATTTTTCTTCCATTTAGTTAGCTGTCTTCCAATTTTAGCCCATGTTTCTTTTGCCATACAGAAACCTTTAAGTTTAATTTGGTAGTCACATTTATTCGATTTGGTGCTATTGCCATTGTCATCCTATTATCAAAGATTTCTTTGTGGTCTACGTCTTGCAATGTTCTGCAATGTTTCCCTCAATGAACTTTATAGAAATGGGGCTAATCTCAAGTCAAATATATACTTTGTACCAACAGTTTTCAAACATTTTGGATTCAAAGATCCTTTGGCATACTTCAAAATTGGGATTAAAACAGCTTCTTTCTTTTCATTTATCTCTTAATTTATCTTTCAGTTCTGTCTCTTGATATTTCTGCATTTAAAAAATAAAACTGGAATTTTTCTAAATACATCTACAAGTTCAATTAAATAGCATGTTTTTCAAATGTAACTGAATTTTGGGGGGGGGGGGTCAGAGAGATAGCACAGGAGTAGGGTGTTTGCTTTAGATGCAGAACGATGGTGGTTCAAATCTTGACATCCCATATGGCTCCCCAAGCTTGCCAGGAGTGATTTCTGAGTGTAGAGCAAGAAGTACAGCCTGAGCGCTGCCGGGTGTGACCCAAAACAAACAAACAAACAAACAAAAATGTAACCGAATTTTTCAAGACAAATGTATCAAAAATTAGCTTGTGTTACAGTGTTATACTTTTTAAAAAATATCTTTAATGTTGGGGTCAGAGTGCTGGCACAAGCGGTAGGGCTTTTGCCTTGCATGCGCTAACCTAGGACAGACCGAGGTTTGATTCCCTTATGGCCGCCCAAGTCAGGAGCGATGTTTGAGCATATAGCCAGGAGCATCACTGGGTGTGGCCCAAAAATGTGTTGCTTAATCAAAGATAGTTGAATTCTTATATCTGCTGCTTTCAATCTGTTGTAATTTGCTATTTTAGTTTAAGTAAATGGGAGATGGGTCATACAGATACTTTTGTGGACGGTGGAGGTTATTTTAATGGCCTTTGCATAAAAAAATTGTATGTACACTTTGCTTTAATAGTACCCCAAACACTACAAGTAGAATGTCTTGTTTCTTGAAGTTTAGGTGCAGGGTGGATTCTGAAACCCAGTCAAGGAACTTTTCTTAACTCTGTACACTGATGAATGTACATGATTACAAGAACCACTATAAAAGTTTAAGGAAATAGGGGCCCGGGAGATAGCATGGAGGTAAGGCGTTTGCCTTTCATGCAAAAGGTCATCGATTCGAATCCCGGTGCCCCCATATGGTCCCCCGCGCCTGCCAGGAGCAATTTCTGAGCATGGAGCCAGGAGTAACCCCTGAGCACTGCCGGGTGTGACCCAAAAACCAAAAAAAAAAAAAAAGTTTAAGGAAATAGAACTGAAAAGATAGTGCAGCGGGTAGGGTGCTTGCCTTGCACATGGCCAACCTAGGTTCAATCCCCGTGTAATTCCTATATGCGGAGTCAGAAGTAAGCCCTGTGTTGGAGCGATAGCACATCAGTATGGTGTTTGCCTTGCACACGCCAACCTGGAATGGACCTACGTTCGATTCCCAGATCCCTGAGTCTGCCAGGAGCTATTTCTGAGTGCAGAGCCAGGAGTAACCCCTGAGCATCACCACCACTGGGAATGACCCAGAAAGAATAAAAAGGAGGGGAATAAGCCCTGAGCACAGCTGTGTGTAACCCAAGAAGAAAAATAAAAACAAAACAAAAAGTTTAGGGAAATAATAAATAATCCAACTGGCCATGGCCCAAATAGTTATATTTGTATTGTTTATCTCAACCCTGAAGCCCGAGACAGCAAAAAAAGATCATCTTTGTCTTCCTCATCTTTACAAGACAGGGAGAATAATAGCATATCTCTAGATGGATCAAGGGCTTTGGAACTGTGACCCTAGAGTTGAGGATGCTTTTTTATTCACTCCAGACAAATTGAAATAAAAAATTAGAATTATATGGGGCCAGAGCGATAGTGCATCGGTAGGGTGTTTGCCTTGCACACGGCTGACCCAGGGCGGATCTCAGTTCAGTCCCTGGTGTCCCATATGGTCCCCGCA
>PVKC010009384.1:14926-27014 GCA_004027635.1 Crocidura indochinensis
AAAGAAAGAAAGAAAGAAAGAAAGAAAGAAAGAAAGAAAGAAAGAAAGAAAGAAAGAAAGAAAGAAAGAAAGAAAGAAAGAAAGAAAGAAAGAAAGAAAGAAGAAATATAAGTATGTTGGACACTTTTCTGGAGTGGCATGATTAGGTGTAAATAATCTTTCATAAAGCCTTTAAATGTAATCACTAGTGTGTCAGATTGCTAGCCCAACACTGGGACACATGGTTTGCATACAAGAACCTGGGTTTGATTCCCTGAACATCTCCAGATGTGGTACAAAAAATAAAATTTCAAAATAAAATATCTATCATGAACAGGCTAAAATTGCTGTGACTTTCAAATGCATTGTATTTCAATTGCATCTTAGAATAAAATAAATTCCCATGAACATTATCTTTAAGTGAACTTTCTAGACATTTACAAATGAGAATTTAATTTATGTTCTTTCATCTTTAAAAGAAATAGGAATTTTATCTTTGGGACTAGAGAGAGATAGTACAGGGTTTAAGGCATTTGTCTTGCATGTCACTGACTCAAATTTAACCTTGACATCACATATGGTCTCTTGAGCACTACAAAGAGTGATCCTTGAGTGCAGAACCTGAAGTAAGTGCTGAGCACATTTGGGTGTGGCTCCAAAAATAAAAAGAACAAAGAAAATATATCTATTGCCAGTGACATCACAAAATCTTATTTATTTATATGTTAATTATAATTAAATGTGAATGCTTCATCTTTTCTTGTTATTTGGTTTTGGCTTTTATTGTTGTTATTATTTAGTTCTGGCAGGGACCCACACTTGATGTGCTCAAGTTGCTCTCAGGGATCAGTCACGGCAGGGCTCAGGGATCAAATAAGATACAGGGGTTTGAACCCAGGTCTGCTACATGTAAGGCAAGCAATCTACCTATTGTATCATCATTCTAGCCCCTTCATCTTTTCTATAATTTACACTAACCTAAACAAACAAGCAAAAAAATACCTTTTACACTGTTACTCTTTTTCTTTCTCTTTTAATACATTCCTAGTGCTCCTGTTAGCTTTCCTAAACAGTTGAAGCTTACTAATTCTACCTGAAGACATGCAAGAGTCTTCCCTACCAACATCTATTAACTTTCATTATATTTTTGTGGCTATAAGTTTTTACTAATGACACACATAACTTGAATATAAACTTTATTTTTCTTAACAGCAGAGAGAGAATTTTTTTTTTTGGATCACACCCGGCAGTGCCCAGGGGCCACTCCTGGCTCTACACTCAGAAATAGCTCTTGGCAGGCTCAGGGGACCATATGGGATGCTGACCATATGGAATTCGAGCTACCAACCTTCTGCATGCAAGGCAAATGCCTAACCTCCATGCCATCTCTCCAGCCTCTAGAGAGAGAATATTTTGCATTTGTACATGTTATCTTGTTGAAAGGAAAGTGGTACTTATAAATACATTTATTCTTTTTTATTATTTTTTTTTTTGGTTTTGGGTTCACACTGGCAATACTCAGAGGCCACTCCTGGCTCTGCACTTCTACACTCAGAAATCACTCCTGGAAGGCTCAGGGAGAACATATGGGATGCTGGGATTCAAACTACTGTCCTTCTGCATGCAAGGCAAACACCCTTCCTCCATGCTATCTAATTTATTCTTTATCATTTTTTGCTTATGAAAAAGTTAAACCTTGTTAAGGTGTAGAATGCTCACCACTGATTATGTGAATAGAATTGATTTTCATTTCAGGCCACTAAGAAATCCAGCCACAATTATTTGTTCTTTTATCTATTATGTTTAAGTATACATAGAGTGGAAGGACTTTTACAAACAATATACATAAAGTATTAATGCCTCTACTTTTTCATACCAAAGTGCCAGAGTTGGAAAGAAATCATTTTTAGTTCTATACCAGCATAAAATATTTGTAGGACAGATCTTTCCCCACTACCTGATTTTTAAATGGCATATTTTTAAAATTCACTCGTTTCACAAATATTTTATGATTTTTGAAAACTTTTTGTAAAGCAATATTTTTATATCTGCTTGCTCATTTCCCAGTATAATAAGGCAAAGCTTAAACATAAGTGCCTCAGGAAAAATAAGATATTTTCACACATTAACCATCATCTCAGAAATACATTGACCACCCTTCCTTTATATGAAGTTATTTGCACTCTGCATTGGCTACAATACAGAAAATTCAAAGGTACCTGTTAGCACCCACATAGGTTTGATCTTTAGTATAATAATTGATCATTGACTCATGGAACAGGACATTCTGCACTTAAAATTACAGTGATAAAAGCTAGAAATAAACAGACAGATGAGGGGGAAGATAGGGTAGGGTAAATGTTTAAGCAGCTGCCCTTCTGGGGTATACTAGAAAAATCAAGGAGGCAGTAAACTCATGTGTTTGGAAATTGAGGGGGGAAAATGGTTTGGAAATTGAGGCCGGGGGGACTTAGTAATTTTTTCTGTCAAAATAGATTGGCCAAATAAGGTTGGGAACTTCCAGGATCACCATGGCCTCATCCCTTTATATCATCTGCCAGCATGTGGATATTTTTCTCCAAAATGATTCAGTCCCCTGATTCACAGGTTCCTTCCGAGTAATATGATTAATCATTGGTGATTGGATTTGTTCCATCCCCAGCTCTTCTTTCCCCCCTCCCTGAAAAAAAGTGATAGAAAGGTAATTACTGAGAGCTCATACCTTTTTATCACATAGTTGACTCCTTCAACAACAAACCCTCATTCTGGAGTTATCTGGGGGACCCAGAAGCACAAGCAGGTATGTCCCAAAGAAATTGTTAGATACTACAGAAGAAAATGCTCTGATTAATTAGGAAAATACAAGGATTTTTGTAACTCCACACCAGAAATCAAGGACAGAGTAAATGATTTTTGTTTGTTTATTTATTTATTTATTTTTTTGGTTTTTGGGTCACACCCGGCAGTGCTCAGGGGTTACTCCTGGCTCCATGCTCAGAAATTGCTCCTGGCAGACACAGGGGACCATATGGGGCACCGGGATTCGAACCGATGACCTTTTGCATGAAAGGCAAACGCCTTACCTCCATGCTATCTCCCGGGCCCCAGTAAATGCTTTTTGTATTATTTCACTCCTAGAATTTGTACAAGTAACAGAGATGTGATTGTGGAGGTATGACCTAAAGAGAGATTTTTTTTCTTTTTCCTGATTCTCTTCTTTAGTTATATCCATTCATCAGTCATTTCCTTATTCCTCTCCCAAGCTTATGGGATTCAGAAGAAGAAACAAACATTTTCTTATAATTTCAGAGGAACAGGAACTTGAACAAGTTTGGCTGGCTACCTTAAGCCCAGTGTCTTATGAGGATGAAGTCAAGCTGCAACTCTGTATTTACGTCTCAAGTGGAGACACTGAGATTGATCATCTGAGCATAAACTCATTTGAATGGTTTTTGACAGCCTTGGTACTCACAGGGGGCTTGGGGGGAGACCTATCCAAAGGGTTGCTTTCCACAAAGCAACCAATCCAAGTCAGCAAGAACAAGAAATGGCCCTCAAATGGAAGTTCCCAGTCTTCTTGACAACTTAGTCTCAGAAGTGATTTTCCATTATCCGGCCAGATTCTGTTCATTAGCTCTGATTCTGTAAATCCAGGCCACATTTCAGCAGAGCAGACCACATGGGGCACATGAATAACAGGAGGGGGGGATTGCTGATGTCTGTTTTAGAGAAGCCTGACCCCACCCACCAAAATATAATGGATCTTGATGAGAAGATGATACCAAACCTGCACAGCAGATGAGAAAGTAGGTCAGAAAGGCATTCATCTAGTTCAGCACTTTTGCTTTTGGAATAGCATCTCTGAAACTACTTCCACTGATTAAAACCAGCTCTGATTAATTTTATAGTCAATGGCTGGATCATAGGAAGATAGCTGTATATAGTCAACGATGGAAATCCCAGTAGAAGGAAATCAGTTTGCCTTTTCTTATTTACTGCCAAATGAAGGACCATCTTGTTCTATGTATTTTCAAGGGAGAACCAGGTTTCATGGGTCCTCAGGGAGAACCAGGCCTACCCGGTTTGCCAGGAACAAAGGTAAATGGAGCCATTTATTTCTCCCCTTACATTCAGAAGTTGTCTGTAATTTTTTTATTCATGTGTCTTATGCTTGCCATTATGTTGAAAGAAAAATTGTAACTGGATAATTTAGGTAACCACATATTTTGCCTAACAAAGAACAGGGAAGGTCTGAGCTATGTGACAGTTGGTAATGAAGTTCATTTTTGTATGCATGAGGCTCAGGGTTCAAGCCTTAGTACCTCAAAATAAAACAATAACTAAAAGTCATATTTCACCCACTACCACCACTTCTATATGTTCACTGTCATCAGAGTACTAGGAGATTATTCCAAAAAGCCTCAGGCAAGATAGAAAGATGATGGGATATATTGGTTATTCCTGTTGACCTCTACTTCTCAATTCTTTGAGATGCTTTTAGGGTGCACAGAGAGGTCAGAGAATTGTGAGAAGGACAGAGAACTAATTGACTCTTGGTCCTCCTCTTCAACTTTATGGCACGTTTATTTATCAGCCTCTCAATATTTCCAAGTCAAGAACTGAAGTCATATAGATTCTTGTGCACCTCACCCCCAAAAAGGTCCCTCCCAAGCAACATCTGCAGAAAGATCCAGTAATAAAAATCACCTCTTGGTTTTCCTCTTGGCAAATCTAGAGCGGCTTTTCAAAGCAAAGTTCATATGCCACCGTATAAAAATCCATGCTGCTGTGGAGACAGGCCCATAGTTCTCTTTTTATCTACCCAGTAGGACATAAAAAGGTGCAGCTCTGAGGACAGAAGTTTCCTCCTGACAGACTCGTGAATCAAAAAAGAGACAAAATTAGATCAAACTGCATTCTTTGTTTTTTGTTTTTAAACCGTAGCAGTCTCTGCCTCAATGTGCATTGCGTTCACCAGAAAGAAGCCAGGATGGTTTCCAAGAGCAATAGAAATATGTTCATGCTCTCTTCTGACAAAAAGGATCCTCATTTCTTCTGGTCAAGAGAAAATTACTCTAATCCTCATAAATGGAAACTATGTGTGGCCTAAGGGGTACTGCAACTTGGTCAGATTTATGCAAAAATTGCTATGTCTCAAGCAATTTATTTTTGTATCCAGAGCTGCCAGGCTTACTAACAAAATGGGAATGGGGCACTGGGAGATTAATTGAAGTCCCCAAATCCACTCCCAAGATCACATAGTTCATCACACACCAGCAACATCACTGAGTGTGATCCCCAACTCCTCCAGAAAAAGATTACGGGATTTAGCCTGACAAGAAAGGTATTTTACAGAATAAAAGAAAGAGAATACTGAGCATTCATATTTATGTAAGTTTTGTTGCCTTTATTCAGGCTTGTGGCCTCAGATATATGTATACAAAATTAGGGTACAAACTGAACAATAGCTAATCCATGTTAAAATTAATCCAGTGCTGGGTTCAAGGCAAATAAATAAGAAAACTCTGCTTTCTTGGAAATTAATCACTTCCTTATTAATCATCAATAAGGACCCACCTTTTGTGAAGTATACAGAAGAGGAATTGTCACTTACCTGCTTTGTAATTTGTGACAGGGTGAACGTGGGGAGCTGGGACCACCTGGAAGAGGAGAACGAGGAGAGCCTGGCATCCCGGGACCAAAGGTCAGTTTCTGGGATGTGGGAAGCTTTGGTTCTGGGTGGGAAATCCAAGCCCTACAATAGCATTTCTAAATTTATTTTCCAACTGTAGCCCCCTTCCTCCTTGTTTTCTTTACCCTCCCCTATCCTTCTAATTCACCCCAGTCTTACCCTCCCATTTACAAAAGTTGGCTATAACCCCGGGGATTCATGGATAGGGGCATAGATGGCACCCCAAGTGAGAAACACTGCCCTAGAAGATGAAGTTAAAATTCTTTCTTATTTTTCTTAATTAGGGCTGACATTTAAACAGAAATCACCAGTCATTTCTTGAAATTCGCATAAAGGAGCTTCCACTTTCACTTTTTTTCTTTTTTTTGGTTTTTGGGCCACACCCGGTGATGCTCAGGGGTTACTCCTGGCTATTCGCTCAGAAGTGGCTCCTGGCAGGCACGGGGGACCATGTGGGGAATCGGGATTGAACCGAGGTCCGTCCTAGGTTAGCGCAGGCACCTTGCCTCCAGCGCCACTGCCCGGCCCCTATCCACTTTCACTTTTGAGGTCTACTCTGGTCTCTCCCATGAACAGTTTTAACAGCAAAGCCATGGGAAGGGGAACATACCATTCCCCTTAAAATGTTTATGATAACATTATCACTTCACGGTATTAAAAGTTGTTGAGGAAAACATGCATACATGCCAGGTCGGTTTCTCAGTAGCTGATGGTGGGTAGTGATTTGAAAATATTAGAACTAAGGACTCATTTGACTCTTCCATCTCTACTCTACTCAACTTGCTGAAAATGATATGGTAACACTTAATTTTAATAAGCCGTCTCAAACACAGGCTGTGATTCAGTCTGATGACAAGAAAATGTGTGTAGGCCAACACTGTTGAGACTAATGAGAATTCCTCACAGATCTGTCCCATCTCCTGTTCGGGGGCAGTCTGCAGAGCAAGGAGAGAATGGGGCTTGATGGGGAGACCAGGCAATTGAGCGATGATTTGGTGATGAGACCCACGTCTAGTACAAGTCGTGTTAGAGCCAACTTTCTGAAGACCACAGATCTAGGCAGTTAGAATAAAGTGCTGTCATTTTTCCTGCATGATTCTGTGTCACTGGTAATTTCTTTTTTTTTGTATCTCTTCTGTCATTTTCTCTTTCTCATCTTTCTATTCTCCTGTACTAGGGCAAACAAGGTGAATCGGGAACTAGAGGCCCAAAAGGGTCGAAGGTCAGTAATGGAATAACCTTCTTGAGAAACTGATTTTGTAAATTACTTCTACAATAACTGTTGTAGTTATAAACTCTCACAATAGTTTTGACATCATTTTATCCCCATCTCAAACAACTCATTTCTTCCGTGTTGCTTGTTTCATGAGTTCTTGTACATCAGACTCTGCAAAAGAGTAACTTTGTCACTTTGGGGGGGGGGGCCACACCTGGCAACACTCAGGGATAACTGCTGGCTTTGCACTCTGACATTACTCCTGGCAGGCTTGGGGAACCAGGTGAGATGCTGGGAGTTGAACCTGGGTCGACCACGTGCAAAGCAAATGCCCTACCCACTGTGTATCGCTCCAACTCCATAATTTTGTTATTTTAAATTATTTGTAATATCTTATTTTTCACTCTTTTATTTTTTTTGGTTTTGGGGTTACACCCGGGCAGTGCTCAGGGGTTACTCCTGGCTCCATGCTCAGAAATTGCTCCTGGCAGGCACAGGGGACCACATGGGGCACCAGGATTCGAACCGATGACCTTTTGCATGAAAGGCAGACGCCTTACCTCCATGCTATCTCCCGGGCCCCCATATTTTTCACTCTTATCAATTCATTTTACTTGGGGGAAGTTTAGGTCATACCTGCTGATGGTCAGGACTTTCTCCTGACTCTGTTATCAGGGATCACCCATATGGAGTGCTAGGGATCGAACCTGGGTCTGCCCCATGCAAGGCAAGTGCTATCAAACCCCTTCACTCTTATTTTTATTCTCATATTACTCACTTACTTTTTCACTATTCACATTTATTATAAATAGTCAAAGTATACTTGTCTTTAAAATTAATTGGTTCCCTTTCAATGCATCAACATTTCACCACCATTGAATTTTTATAATGTGCTATATTATATCTACAAAATTTAGATGCTATTATCAGAAATGTGTTATTTAAGATACTATTAGCAAATGGCATTAAAAAGGGAGTGAAAACTAAGAAAGGCAGATAACAGAAATTAGTAATTATCTATTCATTGCAGATTTAATTACCACGGTCAATGTTATTAGTACAATGAGAACACCAAAATATTAGAAGTCCTTTCCTGATTTTCTTCATTGATGCTTACCCAGCTCATAAGAAAATATAGAAAGGAAAACATATAAAGCTGTTTGAATTACATTTAAACAAAGGCTGTTATAAATGTTAGGCTATTTTAAAAGGTCTTCCAATCTACATAGGTTAAAATTTCCAAATATTTTATTTAAATACCTGAGAATTTTTTTTTTTTTTTTGGTTTGGGCCACACCCAGTGGTGATCAGGACTCATTCCCGATTCTTCATTCAGACCCCTAGCTGTACTTAGGAGACTATATGAAATACCAGGTTTTGAAACCTTGGCCAGTGCAAGAAAGAGAATAATTGCTGCTGCACAATACTGAGAAATTTGGGTGTTCTCTGAGTGGCATCAACTGTTCCTGGAAGGTTCATAACACCAAGACAGCTAGCTCCCAATAGTTTAACGATTGCCTCTAAGTGACAACTTGGATTGGGCGATCAGCAGGGGGTATAGTTGATGGTATCTTTGCCTTTTGAGTCTTCCTAGAATGAGCCTGGTCCCAGCTGTCTGCTCTTTTCAGAGACAGACAACCCAACTGGTTCACTTTGCACCAAATGTTTTCATAAAAGAGAAGAGTATGGCTCAATCTGAGGGGTAAAGCCTACTTTGGGTTTCATAAAACCTATTTTATTTTAGCTTTGAATGTCCTAGTGAAGAGGTACTATATATAGTATCCTTTCAAGATATGCCTTCTCAGGAAGGGGAATTTTAATGTTCTGCATGAGTGTATTAATAAGCATATTGCTACTAACCTACTTGGCATTGCTCTATGATATCAAATACATCCTTTTTATTAATCTTTCTATATAGTCACCTTCACTACTAATTCTCTTCTCTCTTTTCACAAAAGGGCGATCGAGGTGACAAAGGTGACTCGGGAGCTCTGGGACCAAGGGTGAGTGCAGCATAAGTCTTCCCCCCACCCCCCAGCAGCTCCTACTCATTCCAGGTTTGAGGCATGTGCCCATTCAGCTCTCACAAGGCATCTGGACTAATATTTAACTCCCCTGGCTGGGGAGCCAGGTCACTATTCCTTCTATCCCTATACTCTTGTTTTTAATGTCGACCCAAGAACAGGGTCTTGGTTCGAACAGGTTTGAACACATTTTTTTATGAAACAATTGTGATCCTTCATAATTGAATTTCAGATATATAATGAGTCAGGGCTCTTCCCACAAGCAGTGTCAACCTTCCTCCAACAATGGACCCAGAGTGCATCCTATACCACCACCTTTGTCCCCTGGCCTGCCAGTCTAGCAGGTCCCTTTGAGTTTATATTGCTAAAGTTTAGGTCCCTAATTCTATTATCATTGACTTTGGCTTGGATATTTAGTTCTGTTCTTATTTACTTCTCCACCGATGCATCCGAGACAATTTGGCCCCTGGTCCCCATCCTTTCTTTATCCCTTTCCTCTTAGTTTTATAGAAAAATGAGGGAATATGTGGTAAAATAAAGTAATCCATTGAACACATTTTTTATCAATTTCATCATCTGAAATTCCAAAGAATTCTATCTACTTCCCTCTGCTTTGAGATTCATATCATGTCATCCCATAGCATTTCCTGGTTTTTAGTAAACTGTATTTTCAGAGTCTTTTAAAATTACAGAAAAGAAAATTAGAACCTACTCATAGAAATCAACAGAGCTAATGAGTGAAGTAGATGTTTCAAATATGTATTGATAATGCATATTAATACATAGTTTGTCTATGATCTAAATGGATTTTTACAGTAAAGTTATTATTTTCATTCCATATTTGGCTTAATTGTAATTAAATTATATTCTGACTGAGAAAGTTAAACATTTCCTATGAAATGTTCTGAATTCTTAAATAATGAGGCTGTGTGACTAAATAGAATAAAGGCCATCAAAGTTTTGCATATCAAGTCAGATTCACCTTCATCTTATAACTTCCTAAAACCTTAAAGATAAAATCACATATATATATATATATATATATTAAAAAATCAGATTTCAGGTCTTTAACCTACCAAAGATATGAATTTCACAATGTGTGTGTCTTTTGAAATGAAGAGAATCTTGGAGCACTATTATTTCTGCTGACATGCAGCAGGAACAGCTTATCGGAGAGAGCTGTGAGGTGGTTAGTGAGTTAGTTTCTGTTTCCCCCAGTCCCTCTGATTTCTAAGCTGACTGTGCGGTTTTCTCTTTGTATAGGGCCCACCTGGTCAAAAGGGGGATCAAGGAGCCACAGAGATCATCGACTACAATGGCAACCTCCAGGAGGCCTTGCAGGCAAGTGTCTGGCCTCTTCCTGACACACGTGAACACAACACGATGTGTATAAACAATAGCATCACAACCCAGGTTCCAAGCCACCTTCTCCCTGTTCTCCTACACCCACCCCCTACCTGGCCCTACTCAGAATTATATGATCCTTAGTCTTTCCATTCTCCCTCTAGATATTCTTCTGTTAAAGTTACTTGTTTCTTTTGTCTCCTTTCTCAGAAAGGGGAGTCTGGTTGAGCAAGTGAAAGCTTTGTGGCTCCAGAGCTGGAGACTCCTAGGTTCAAATCTCAGCTCTCTTGCTTCTGGCTTGCATGATATACAGCAGGTTAGTTAGCTGCACTCTTCCTGAATTTCTTCCTGTGTAAAAAAGAGAATGAAGTGTCTTCTCCATTTGGATTCAGAATCCATGGTTAAATAGATGTCATGTACATCTATTAGAGCAGTGCCTGACACAAGATACCTATGTAGATGCCCTCTTATTGCCACAATTCAATTCATTCCCTTCAACTAAGCACAAATTAGCAAGTCAGATCCCCTACATCTTATAACTTCCTGAAACTTCAGAGATGAAATCATATATACATATATATATGAAATCTGTGCAGCTTGTCTCATCATCTTTGCTTCCTATCTAACTTTTCCCACCTCAGACATTCTAGCCTGAGGTCTCTGTGTTAGTCATGTTATGCCTTCTACATCTTTCATGTCTACATTTGGTCTGCATTAGTCTTCCTATGAAGATTTTCATATGGAGACCATTGCCTTCTCGACATCTTCCAATACACGCAGTTATATCCATTACCTTTCCCACCTGGCATAACTCTAGACTAACTAGGATATGTTTATCATAATTTAAGTCTTTGACATTTTTGACACCAAAACTTTCAGGGTATTTTAACCCTATTCTTAGTCCTTCCTCTAGTAGATGCCACCATTATTTTCAAAGTGTCCTTGAGGTCACTCGGTTCCCTCCTTTCACAGTAAGGTCCAGGTTCAGGTTTATTACTTCAAGGCTAACACTCAGTTTGTCTTTCCTCAGTCTATCTTGCTGCCTCTAAGTCTTTCTAGGTCTATCATTTCAATGCCAAAATCAAGCACAACTCTAACTTTCAAGTCTCTATAACCCTGCCTTTCCTGTATAAAATTTTCTTTCTACACCTACAATGCCCATTATCCCCTAAAATGGTCATTTTTTATCATGTCAGTGCCCTCGTATTGCCTGGCTTATTCTGTTCTTTTCTTTCTTTCATCAATCTAAGTCCTATTCAACTCTCCTGGTCACCTCCCTCCCCACCGCCACATAAATTTTTCCTCCTAATCCTTTAAATACCACTTGTCAGGGTGCAAAATTTAACTCTTAATTGTGTTTGAGTCACATCATTTATTTTAATCTTGTCTCTAGTCAGGTGATACAGCTTTTTTTTTTTTGGTGTCTATAAACTCATATTATACTTATTCTGTATTCCCCCAGCATGCCTGAGGCAGGCTTGGCTTGTAAATATCACAGAAACTGCAAATATGGGGCCAGAGTGATAGCACAATGGTAAGGCATTTGCCTTGCATGGTCCCAGGACGGACCTGGGTTTTATCCCTGGCATCACATATGGTCCCCCGATCCTGCCAGAAGTGATTTCTGAATGCAGAGTCAGGCATAACCCCTGAGTGCTGCCAGGTGTGGTCCAAAAACGAAGGAAGGAAGGAAGGAAGGAAGGAAGGAAGGAAGGAAGGAAGGAAGGAAGGAAGGAAGGAAGGAAGGAAGGAAGGAAGGAAGGAAGGAAGGAAGGATTAGAAAGAAAGAAAGAAAGAAAGAAAGAAAGAAAGAAAGAAAGAAAGAAAGAAAGA
>PVKC010009385.1:0-26909 GCA_004027635.1 Crocidura indochinensis
AGAGGGAGGATGGAAGGAAGGAAAAAGGATGGAAGAAAGGAGGGAGGGAGGGAGAGAGGGAGGGAGGAAGAAAAGGCGGGAGGGAGGGAGAGAAGGAGGAAGGAAGGAAGGAAGGAAGGAAGGAAGGAAGGAAGGAAGGAAGGAAGGAAGGAAGGAAGGAAGGAAGGAAGGAAGGAAGGAGGAAGGAAATTGATGTGCGAATACGGTCAAGAGGCATTACAGCCCTAAAAATTGAGGGCAGGACAGTATTTCTCAGGTGATTTATCATCATCTTTACCTGCATCTATTCTCCACCTGGTTTACACAGGTGTGATTTGGACTATTATCAAATCTGAGCTGATTTTTATTCTTTTCATGTTTGGAAAAATGTTCTCTTTCCCCACTATCCTCTTGAATCCTATGGATCAACTTGCAATTTATGTTAGAAGGTCAGAGAGAAACATCGGCAGGTAAGGCTCTTACCTGCACCTCGAAACTTCAGTTTTAACTCCATCAACAAATAGTCCTCGAGGACCTCCTGGAGAATTTCCTGAGCACAGAACCAAAAGTAAGTGCTGAATCAAGCTGGAGGTAGCCCAAAATCCAAAAAAAACAAAAAACAAAAAACAAAAAATAATTTTACATCAAATGACACCATTTGTAATTTGTAGTAGTCATTTGTAACAATTTTCCTTAGAAAATAATAGTAGGCTATTGGATCTCCCTGCAGTTTTGTTTGTGAAAATACTCAGAAGCCCTTTCCCCCCCTTTTCTAGTTTCCTCCCATATCCAATTAAGGACTTGCTTTGGGTTCCCTTTGTCTGGCAGACCTTGAGCAGCATCAAGTGCAGAGCCCAGACTGGCATCCACATCAAGAGCAGGTTTCATGCCTGAGGCACAACTAGTTCTTACTTCCCAGTGGCTAAACATAACCTTTGACAAATGGAGAGAATAAGGCCTACAGTGAAGTGAAGGAAAGAAGAATCATTACTGCTCCGGAGTATTTTATGAAATAAATGACTCATATAAGTAGCAGAATCAATTGCACCAATTTAACCAGAAAAACAAATACCACATAAAATCTTTAAAATATGTTTTAAAAAAAATAACTGTCTTCACTCAATATCCTGGTAACTTTTCAAGTATTTTATTTTCTCTTTTTGCTTCCTATCACAAATTCTCTTTACTTCTTATTCACCTTTCTATTCTTCTTTTGCCTTGATTTATATTCCCCAAATCACAAAGCTGAGTCAATTTTGATCAAAATTTTTTGCAATTTTCTGTTTTACTTTTCTTTGGTTTTTATTTGTTTTCTTTTTACAATAATAATGTTGTTCGTGATTGAGTTTCAGTCTTACAATGTCAGCCCCCTTTACCTGGGCATATTTCCAGGCATCAATCCCCAGTTTCCTTGACAACCTCCATGCAGTTCCCTTTTGACTGAAATAGAAATAATATTACAATGTCCTCAATGTCATTTCTTAAATGTCGAATTCATCTACTAAAATGACTCTCTTTAATTCACTTAGAGGAGAAATACACACCTCACTGTACCCTGTACACTGAAGCAAATAACTTTATTCATCTAGGCTCCTTTTTTCAACTAAGAAATGAGATGACTACTTGCAGCTAAATAAGATTTGATGAAGTAAAATCAGCTAATTTAGGATAATTCTGCCTCAAAGCCAAAAAGTATAAAGTATAAATTTGTAAAGAGAAATTCTATTTTTCATCTTTGGATTGTGAGTAGGTAACAAACAAGTGACAAACGAGAATGCTGATTTCCTCATGTGATGAAAATAAAAAATACGTAGATTTTAAGACAGAGGAACGTTAAAAATGCACTCCAAATGCGCTCAGTGGTTACTCTTGGCTCTACACTCAGAATTCACTCCTGGCCAGCTTGGGGGAACCATATGGAATGCCGGGATTCGAACCACCATCTGTCCTGGGTCATCTGCTGCAAGATAAATGCCCTACTGCTGTGCAGAAAACCTTTTAAGGAAGCATGTTTATTTGCAATAATGTTCATTTGCAATAATTATTTTCACTAGGTGTGAAAGTTTCAGGAAAGCTCATTATGTTGACATTATGGTTCCTTGCAGGTGAAAGTAGAGACTAAAATTATATATATATATATATATATATATGTATATATATGTATGTATTTAAAATACTCCTCTCTTTCTCATTTCTGATTCAAATAAGTAGAACATTATTTGAGAAAAAGCAAAATATTGTTGTCATATCAGATGGTAAATCTCAGACAAAAAAAAAACAAACAAACAAACAAACAAAAAAATCTCATAATCTCAGATGCTTAACAACTCCAGTATCCCATGCACTGGAAGTGGCCCCTTTCATATTTCTGGTTCCGGAACATCCCTTAGAAACAAAGGAAGAGAGAAACTTTTACTCATACACTCCTGGCATAAACCCCTTTGCTTAGTTCAAGAGAGAAGGAAAATGCTGCTGCTAGTGAAATTTGCTATAGCAGTTGGAAGTGAAAGAGAGAATCAGTTTGACTCACCCAGTCCCTGCTGTGTGCAAAGTTCCTTCTTGGTCCTGCAGTGATGATGTCGTGGGCCTTACTTATTCCTTCTGGGCCTACACGGCTATGGGAAAACAGAAGCTATAACTCAGACTCCTCTTGTCAAAGTTCTCACATGTCAGGGAGAAGATGACCTTTGCGCAGTCTCAGTCCCTCATGCACAAGGTCCCCTCTCCCTCCACAATTATGGTTGTTTGGCTCAGAACTTTTTCCACTTTTAATGGGAGTTTAATGGCACTAATGAGAAGGATGTGCAGAGAGAATTTGAACAATTGGTGGAGTTTCCTCTCCATCCAGCTCACCATGTAAGTCCTTATAGTTGCAGAGATTTGAATCAGAATTTAGACTTTGTCTAACATATATAATTCACCTTTATGTCCTTTACTTCACTTTCTTGAGGCCTTCTATGTTCCCAGGGTATCTAGCACTAGAAATTGCATCTTGAGCACATTCCAATGACTGGGAAGAGAACAATAGTTACTTTGCTCAACTAATCTAATTTTGAGTCATGGTGAAAGGAAGCATAATTTATCTTTCTCTGTCTTGGAAATCATAGCAATAGGAAAGGGCATTTTATGAGAAAAAATGACACATATCTATTGTCATGTGTAGCTTATGGTTACATGAAATTACAACAATAAATTTCATACAATTACACAAAACAATCTAAGGAAAAGCAAATTCAGATCATTTAAAAGATTGGGGAGAAAAAATGTGGAAAGTAGAATCAACAGAATGTGTGAGTCTTTGAGTGTGTTCATCTCTATTCTCTCTAATGACCTTTTCCCCTCCCAAGATGATATGATTGCCAGGAAGTGTATCTACCACATGGACTGAAGGGTCTGTGTGAATGTGAGCTTGGGGAGTGCAGAGAAATCCTATTTCTGGTATGATAAATGTTTCCTGCTCACAATCCTCAGGATTCCACCCCAAAACATTGAGTTGTTATGCTCTGAACTTGAATACTCCTATTTAACAGGACCTCTGCATTACCTGCCAGTAAGGACTTCTCTCCAGTATGACAGACCATTAAATTTGTAATCATCATTATGCTTCTTCAAAATCCCAACTGTCAAACATCAGCATCTGAATAGATTTTATTGCATCACCTTGTATTCTGCAGACTCTGCTCCCAAAGTATGAACATCCTAAAATAATATTGGATTTTTGTCTCGAAGCTCATTCCTAGACAGTAAAGATTGGTCAATATGAGAAACATTTTAAGGTAGGAGTGATATTATTTTTTCTTTTACTTGCAGTGGTAGGGTCACATCTGGCAGTGCTCAGGGGTTACTCCTGACTCTGTGCTCAGAAATTGCTCCTGACAGACTGGGGGAACATATGGGATGCCAGGATTCAACCACCATCCGTCCTGGATCAGGTGCTTGCAAGCCAAATGCCCTACCTTTGTGCTAACTCTCTGACTCGATATTATTATTTTTGATTTTTCTTTTTTGTTTTTAGACAAAAATGTCCAGAGTGCTCATTATCATTTCTGGCTCTGCACTCATAGATCATTCCTAACAAGTTCAGGGGACCAAATAAGGTACAGAGAATTGAACCTGGTTCAGTCATATGCAAGGCAAATACACTACTACTCTAAAACTCTAAAACCCATAAGTTTTATGTTTGGGTTGTTGTTGATTTTTTTTTTAGAAAGGGCCTTTTTAGTTGTTGAGTCTCATTTGTTTCTTAGAAATCAATAGTGAAATTACCTAGCAGGACCTTTACTATTCCCAAAGGTCTGGTACATTTCTTTTTTTTTTTTTTTTTTTTTTTTTTTTTTTTTTTTTTTTTTTTTTTTTTTTTTTTTTTTTTTTTTTTTTTTTTTTTTTTTTTTTTTTTTTTTTTTTTTTTTTTTTTTTTTGGTTTTTGGTTTTTGAGTCACACTCAGCAGCACTCAGGCATTACTTCTGACTATACGCTCAGAAATTGCTCCTGACCGGCTCAAGGGACCATATGGGATGCTGGGATTTGAACTACCATCCTTTTGCATGCAAGGCAAATGCTTTACCTCCAGGCTATCTTAATATCTTGGAATGCCTTCCATTGGACCAAAAGAAAGGATTAAGTTAAAGCAAAATTTTATTAATCAGAAAAATACTATATATATGGTGGATAATCTCTTTCCCTGACATTTAGTCAAAGATATTTTATTTGGATGTTCCCAAACAGTGTTCAGAGAGACTTGGGAATTTCCCATCCTTGAGGATGAGGTTTTATTGATAGCAATAACATTGAGTGTTTTGTGGCACCAGAACTGTGATTAATCAGCCTGCATAATAAGTTTATAAATTCAATAGGTAATTATTAAACACGGGATGGATGCTAACACTACTGTATGGCAGTTGGACTTAGATACATCCTTTGGATACCCCCACTGTAATGACTGTTGAACCTGGACATGTCCTTTGGACATGCCCCCTTTGTCATGATGTCTATAAAGAAAAAACTTGGGCTGTTGCAGTGTGGGGGACCCAAATACTGATCAGAGCAGCACCTCCTGGTCTGGGGGCCCAAAGTAGAAAGTATCAGACAGATGCTGCCTGCTTTGTTTCTGTTCCCCTTTTTTTCCTTCTTGTACAGGTTAATTCTTCTGGTCACCTCTGGAAAGTCTCTCCCTACCTCCCTCTGATACTTTTGGGCTTGCACAACAGGCTTCAGATTCCAGGAGGAATCAAAAGTATGCTTAGTTTTTTCTCTTCTCTTTCTCTCACTCCTGGCTGCTACATGTTGGCATCCCTGAGTTGGCATGAGGCCTTAGCAGCTGAGTTCCACGGGCCCCTTCCAGCCTCGCAGTTCCAGGCACTGGCAGATTTGGGACTCAGCAGAGTGCAGCCTTGCAGCTCTGGCAGTCTTGGGCAGCTGCAACCATGTCAGTAGCAAAAGTACACTTCTGTACTCCCACTGTGTTCAGAACCAAGTATGTACTCCCCAGCTGATGACCAAGAAAGAATGAGTCTCAGGATTTTTACCAGAGACGAATTATTTCAATCCAACAATGCTTATCTAGGGCAAAAGGAACTGGTATATATGTGTGGTGGCAGCGTCCAGGACACCAGAGATAGGCAGCCAGGGATGAGTCATCCTATGAGAAGTTAAATATAAGCATTGGGTATTAGGAATGTTTCATGAGTAGCATAAAAGGGCATAAGAGTAGTTTTCTCTCTCTCTGGATCAGAGCTAGCTGTGATGGGGGGGGGGGGGATGTATGACTCAGAATCAGCCTGAGAGTGACCTCTAATCATTGGAAGATGGTAACTTTTTCAAAAGAGAAGTTCCTCTAGAGCAGTGGTGGGCAACCTTTTTTTTCAACTGAGCCAAATCTCGCCAAAACCACAATTGAAATTTATTTTGAGAGCCACATTTTTAAAACCGAAAATACATAGGATGGTACACTATTTTTAGTTTCAATAAGTTTTTATTAAGAATATTCTGCATTCAAGTATCACATAGGCCGAGAGGATACAAATAACACAAGTAATAAAACAAAAACTTTAGAACGATATTATTTATCGATAATGTTAAATCCCATAAAATTTGCCTTACAATGTATAGAAAATGACATCCTGACAATGACTGACAAACACAAACACTAATATGAACATTGGCCTTGCATTTCCTTGGATAGTTTAAGTCAGGTTTGTATGTTGTTGTTGCTTTTAATTTTAGGTATGATTCCAGGTTCTCATCTATGAGACGATTTCTCAATTTATTCTTGATAGGATTCGTGCTTAAAAATTATTGTTTGCGTAAATATGTAGACCCGAACAAGGAAAAAACAGCAAACGCTAGCTTTTTTATTTGATTCTATAGAGTCAGGAATACTATTCCAGGTGTTAAAAATCAACATATCATCTTCTCCAGGTCTTTCAAAGCAGACCATTTGTGCTGTGAACTAAGTTCACATTTGTATTTCTCCAATCTTTCTAAATTAGCATAAAGAAGTTCAAATTGGGGTCCGGGAGATAGCATGGAGGTAAGGCGTTTGCCTTTCATGCAAAAGGTCATCAGTTCGAATCCCGGTGCCCCATATGGTCCCCTGTGCCTGCCAGGAGCAATTTCTGAGCATGGAGCCAGGAGTAACCCCTGAGCACTGCCGGGTGTGACCCAAAAAAAAAAAAGAAGAAGTTCAAATTTCGGGGGCTGGGCGGTGGCACTGGAGGTAAGGTGCCTGCCTTGCCTGCGCTAACCTAGGACGAACCGCGGTTTGATCTCCTGGTTCCCCATACGATCCCCCGTGTCTGCCAGCGTGCCTGCCAGGAGTGACTTCTGAGTGAATAGCCAGGAGTAACCCCTGAGCGTCACCGGGTGTGGCCCAAAAACCAAAAAAAAATTTCAAGCTCCATAGTTCTTTGTTTTTTAAATCCAGCAATTGCATTTCAAAGTTGCTAATGTTGATATTAAAGGGAGAAAATTTTAATTCCATTACAATGGCATCCAGAGACTTTTTTAACAAAGGCCAACGTCGCTTTGCTGTTTCTAAAATCCTGAAACCGCTTGAGAAAAAGCTTCCCTCATATTTAAAAGCATTGTTTTAGAATAGGTAATGTCAATATCAGAATTGTTTTCTTAGTGATGTTTCAATAGGCTTGGAAAGTGAATCAAAGTTTCTCTGTAAAAATCTTGAGCAGAGGGGCCAGAGAGACAGCACACTGGTGTTTGCCTTGCAAACAGCTGATCCAGGACCAGCTGGTTGGTTCAAATCCCAGCATCCATATGGTCCCCCATGCCTGCCAGAAGCTATTTCTGAGCATATAGCTGGGAGTAAACCCCTGAGCACCGCTGGGTGTGGCCCCAAAACAAACAGACACAAACAAAACGGGTAATTTGTTTTCAAATGAAATAACTTCTTTTAACATTGAAAAAATTGTGTTTCCTTTCCCCTGTAGTTTATGATTAAGCTGATTTGGATGTGAAGTAATATCCACCATAAAATACAATTTTTGAATCCACGATCATTTGTTAATTCTGAATAGTGAAGACCCTTCTTAAGGAAAAACGCTTTGATTTCTGATAATAAGAAAGAAAAACGTTTCAAAATGTTTCCTCTTGATAACCAAAATGTGCTGAAAATTTGAAACCCTACAATATGGAGATGAAACAGGTAAAATAGAAAAACCTTTTAACAATCTTTAAAAGCAAGAACAGTGTTCCATAGAAAAGTAGTGATTTCACTGAAAGGGAAAAAAATCTATTGACACTTTAGTGTGTGCTGCAAGAAATCAAATTAAAGTATGCACAAAAACAAAAATGGCACTTTGTTAAAGGCATATGATATCATATCATAAAGGAATTATGATAGAGTGCCTGAAATTTTTTAAAAATAATTTTATTTAAGCATATTTGTTACAAAATTATTCATACTTGAATTTCAGTCATAGAATATACACCACCCTTCACCAGTGCACTTTCCCCACCACCAATGTCCCTTGTTTCCTTTCCCTTCACCCTCCCCTGTCTATGTCAGGGGCAGGCATTTTGCTTTTTTCTCTCTAACTCTCTTTTCCTTTATGACGCTGAGGTTTGAAAATTTTCCTTTATGACACCGTGGTTTGCAATATTGTTAAGTAAAGGGTACCATGCATGCCACTTACCCATTTTCAGCATCCAGTTCTTGTCCAGAGTGATAAATTCCAACTATCAATGTCGTAATGTACCTTTCTCTATTCTAATTGAACTCACCATTTTTTTGGGGGGGTCACACCCAGCAGTGCTCAGGGGTTACTCCTGGCTCCATGCTCAGAAATTGCTCCTGGCAGGCATGGGGGACCATATGGGACACCGGGATTCGAACCGATGACCTTTTGCATGAAAGGCAAACACCTTACCTCCATGCTATCTCCCGGGCCTCCTATCATGGACTAGTCCTCCTGTCCCTCATCCCTATTTTCTCTAGATATTATTACCATATTGCCATTTATTGTTCTTATATGCCATAAATGATTATTCTGTGTCTACATCTCTCCTTCTGACTCATTTCACTCAGAATAATAATATGATGTGCTGATGTATGTATACATGATGCATTGTTTTTGTGTGGTCACAAAAAAAAAAAGAAGTCACAAAAAAACCGTACATTGTATCCACTCATTGTATGATAGACTGGATTCAAAAAAACTCCCTGTTGAACTAAACTCTGTGACAGATGACACAGTAAAGATAATTTGTGAAATTCACAATTGTGATCAAATCCAGACTATTCACCACCCTGGGTGAGAGTATGGATGCCCACTACTAGCATCTTCTCCATGAGAAAGTGAAGTAGCTTTTCAGGGGAAGGGTACTCTCTCACCTTGTTGGCAAGAGGGAAGAAGTAGTGCAGTTCCTGTGAGAGCAGAACTCTGACTTTATATAGCCCCAGTTGGAAAAGGAATGGGTAGCTAAGCTTGTGTATTTAGCAGACATTGTTCATTTTCTCTATGAATTTAATATTTCTCTGCAGGGGAGTTTCACAAGTAGTTTCTACAGTGAGACATAAGATGGACGTTTTGAAAAAAGAATCTGATTTTGAGATAGCTGTGTTTGAGGAGGACATATTAAAATGTTTCCACTCTTGCACAAACTTTCTGATTGGCACTTATATTATGCAGAAATTCATAATCAATATGAAAAACAGCATTTAAGAGCATTAGCTCACAACTTTAAACATGACTACTCTGAACATGAGAATCCACGGAAAAAAAAAACTCTGAGTTGAGAATCCCTTCATGGAAGATGCCCACTCTTGTGCAAAATAAAATATGTGTTTTACGATCACTACAGGCACTGTATTTCTAAACCCCACCCAATCTGATCTGAAGAAGCAGGGTAGCAGGAAAGAAAAAATAAAGCCAGGATAGGATGATCATGGAGTCTATGGCCTTTTACCTTGTACTCTCTGCCTCGAGCCCAAAAAGCTAGAACACCTCTTTCTTTCTTAAAATCAATTCCTAATACCAGGAGGCTTCAGGTCAAGAGAGAGAGAGAGAGAGAGACAAAAGTACATATTCAGTGGACTTTTACATATCTAAGGAAGAGGTTTAAGAAAGGATGACATTGGAAGAACACCTTTGTTTAGGGTTGATACTGGGTATCATCTTATACTCTTGGAGTCAGCTGCCGGGGCTGCACACAGAATGCGCATTGACAGAGGCTAGGAGCAGAGTCCTGACTCCTGGAGCAGCCACCCGGCACACAGAAGAGCCAATTTTTGTTTGTTTGCTTGTTTGTTTTGGTTTTTTGGGCCACACCTGGTGACGCTCAGAGGTTACGCTATGAGCTCAGAATTTGCGCCTAGCTTGGGGGACCATATGGGACGCTGGGGGATCGAACCTAGGTCCGTCCTAGGCTAGCGCAGGCAAAGCAGGCACGTTACCTTTAGCGCCACCATGCCGGCCCCAGAAGAGCCAAATTAAAAGTGTAAAGAGCCACATGTGGCTCGTGAGCCGCAGGTTGCCGACCACCGAGCTAAACAATACCAATAACCTGGTTCTAACATGAACTCAGAACCCAAGAAAAACTCATATACTAGAATTTGCTACTAAATATGCACAAAAAAAGGAATGGGAAAACTGCTGTTACATAAGATAATAGACAGTAAGATTTCTACCTATTAAGGAAATACATCTAAAGAAAGATTGGAAGGAGATATACATGTCCCCTTTAAGTCTTTTGAAGTAGTATGAGTGGGAGATAAAAACCAGAGCTTCAGCTTGCAACATGGTCTTGTGCAGTCTGAAAAATGGTTCCCAGCAGTCACATTTCAGGAAATGTCCTCTAGCTGGGAGTTTCTCAGAAATCAAATCTGATAACAAGCAGCAATCCACAGTGAATGGATGTGGGGGGAAAAGGGGCCACAGAGAACAAATCAGCAGCAGCGACTGTGGCAGCTCCTTCTTGGGCTAATGCAAGGTGGACTGGGAATCTATCTTTTTGCTTTGAGAGATTTTTGGTAGCTGGTTGGGGTGGGAGGAATGTTCTGGTTCCTGGGAAATTAAGAACTGAGGGGGGAGGGGCAGAAATAGTAGAATGGTGGTGAGAGAGTGAAGGGCTAGAAAAGGATTTGTAAAGTAGTAAGCAGAGAGGGGGGAAGGGAAGTTATACATAATAGGGGAAGGACAATATAAAACAACATAGAAATTATTTATATTACAGACAACATTGAGTTGACCAACACATACACTCATGCACACACATAGACAGACACTAGGGTAGATCCATGGATTACAATTGAAAGTTTATTCAGCTGGAATGAGTCAGAATGCTTAAAAATATACAGCTGGCAAGTCACATGTAAAGGTTTTCCATTTTCTAGGCACCATCATTGGTGAGGGTAAACTTTACTGAAGAAAGACTTCATGGATTAGATTGTATATAGAGCATTCGTTAAAAAATCCTAATGTTCAAGTCTAGTAAAATAAGCATTTGGTAATGAGCACTGTAAGAAGAGTCTACACATGAAGAATTGTTGAGAGTGTCTTGAGAATTAGGGTTCCTTTCCTAAAAACAAACTAAAATTATGGGCACTACGCATACTCAATGAATGAGCTCTGTAGTAGGAGTTTATGGCATGCAGTTACATATTCCTTTGTTATCTGTGGACATAAACATTAGATTAGGGGCAGGAGTGGTAGCACAGTGATAGGGCATTTGCCTTGCATGTGGCTGACCCAGTATGAATGCGAGTTAAAATTCCTGGTATCCCATATAGTCCCCCTAGCCAAGAGCAATTTCTGAGTACTGAGCCAGGAGTAACCCCTGAGTGCCTCTGCATGTGTCCCCTCAAAATACATTCAAGTAGAAAATTAATAGGTTAGAATTTTTGTCAAGACATTATCTTAATGAACACTGTTTTCTGACTCTAATACAGCATTGCAATGTGAAGATAGGGTGACCAATCTATATCTCCAAGTACCACTGTGGCCAAAAAGATCAAGGATTTATTATAGACATAGTAAAATTAAGGCATTAAAACTTCTTATATCAGGGCCCGGGAGATAGCATGTAGGTACGGCATTTGCCTTTCATGAAAAAGGTCATCGGTTCGAATCCTGGTGCCCCATATGGTCCCCCGTGCCTGCCAGGAGCAATTTCTGAGCATGGAGCCAGGAGTAACCCCTGAGCACTGCCGGGTGTGACCCAAAAACCAAAAAAAAAAAAGAACTCATACACTTTACACTACAGAGACAACTCCCACCTTGAATATATGTCATGTGGACCCAATTTAGATTTCAGGTGATTAGACAGCGACCATCAAACCCTGGACCCAAGATCTCAGAAGTAGAATGAACACAGTTCTCTGCCACAGCTCCAGGAACCAACCTCCCTCTGTGACATTCCTAATACTGCTCTGACACCAACATATGCCAGTTTTGATATGACATCGTGACAACGAGGAAATGGCAACAACTAGGTCTATGACAGGTAGTCATATATATATAAAACCTCTAGATGGACTCCTCCCATTTTTTGCTTGTTTGATTTTTGAACCATTTTATTTTGTTATTTTTATTATTTTTTATCTTTCCTTCAAACAGAACCACACAACTTGAACCATCTTGGTCCACCTCTCAAACCCGGGGTGGGGGGGGCGGTAATGGATGGTACCAAGAGCAAATAGTCATATGAACAATAAGTAGAATTAAAACAAATGTTCAAACTTAAACACCAAATCCAAAGCCAGCGACAAAAGTATTGATACCCAATTTACAACATACTAGACACCGAGAGGACCACGTATACTAGCAGCCAGGGGGGTAAAAAGAAGATATGGGATGCATGCTGGGAACAGTGATGGAGGGATAACTGAATCGGGGTGGAAACTCCCCTGATTCAATATCACTATGTACCTAAAATATCACTGTGAAAGATTTGTGATCCATTTTGATTAAATAAAAAGTAAAAACGACCTTTCCATTCCAAGATATTTATGCACATGAAATATGGCACCACTTTTCTGAGATTGCTTCTATAGTGATACTATTTGTCTTCTTTTATACTATCTATCTTACTTTCTATTTTTGGAGGAGTCACACCCTGCAGCACAGAGGGGTATTCTTGACTCTATGCTCAGCAGCCTCAGGGTACCATATGGAATGCAGAGATTCAATCCACTGACCTTCGCATGCAAGGCAAATGCCCTGCCTCTATGTTATCTCTCTGGCTCCTCTTTATTCCTTCCTTCCTTTCTTCTTTCATTCCTTCCTTCCTTCCTTTTCTTTTCCTTCTTTTATTTCTGCTTCTCTTAAGGTTTATCAATTTTTAGCAATTTTCTCTCCCCAGGATAGATTGTCCATGAGAGTGGAATATTTTTTGGGGGAAACAACACTCCACAGAGTAAAGGGATGAGGGAAATAATGGGGGTATAGATTTGCTCAATGTTGATATATAGAGAGTGAATAAAAGGCACTTTGTTAAAAAATATTTTAATAGTTTGCCACTGGAGGCCAATCACACTCAGCTAGTATGCCACTGACCACTAAGAGCAGAGAAGCTTAAGACATGCCAAGTCCTCCTGCTGAATTGGGGCACAGATGATCATGAGCAGAAAACACTTGCAACATGCAAGAAGAGAATTTCTCAGCCCTCTCTGAACTCACCTCAGCACAGACCTGCCTCAGGACACCACAGTGAGAGGTACCCCTGGCAGTGCCATCTTGAGGTCAAGTCCTCACAGAAGCAAGCAGAGGTGAAGTCACACCAAACAACAAAGCCACACACGCTCATGCCCTATGTCTATTTTTTTTATATTCAAAATTCCCACTCCCTGATCTCATTCATAACCTGTGTTCTCATCTTTTTTAACATGTTAAGTACAACTGAGATAGAATTTTCTTGTACTTCACCCAATACCCATCAGACAAGGGACTAATATAAAAAATATACAAGGTACTGGCAGAACTTAATAAGAAAAAATGTATACTCCATCAAAAATGGGTAAAGTAAAAAAAGAGACTTCCTCAAAAAAGTAATATAAATGGCCAAAAGACACATGAAAAAATGCTCCACATCACTAATAATCAGGGAGATGCAAATCAAAACAACAATGAAGTACCAACTCACACCATAGCGACTGCACACCAAACATAGAACAAAAATAATTAGTGCTGACAGGGATGTGGTGGAAAGAAACTCTGATTTACTGCTGGCAGGAATGCCACCTTGTTCAACCTTTCTGGAAAACAATATGGAGATTACTCCAAAAACTGTAAATTGAGCTGCCATATGATCCAACTATACCAGTCCTAGGGATACACCCTAGAAACACAAAATTACAATTCAAATATCCCTTCCTCACACCTATATTCATTACAGCACTATTTACAATAACAAGACTCTGGAAACAACCAAAATGCCCTTCAACAGGTGAATGGTCAAAGAAAGTGTGGTACATATACACAATGGAATATTACGCAACCATCAGGAGAGATGAACTCATAAAATTTTCCTAAACATGAATGTACATGGAATCTATTATGCTGAGTGAAATAAGTCAGAGGGAGAGAGATAGACACAGAATAGTCTCACTCATCTAAGGGTTTTATGAAAACTAAAGACATTATTGTAATAAGGCCCAGAGACAATAGAGCAAAGGGCTGGAAGGACCAGAAGCACCAGCTCACAATTTGAAGCTCACAACAAAGAGTCATGAATGCTGTTAGTTAAATTAACTGCAAAACAACTAGTATGACAATGTTAAAGAATGACAGAAGTAGAATGCCTATCTCGAATACAGGCTGGGATGGGGGAGAGTGAGCTTTGCTGGTGGGAATGTTGCACTGGTGAAGTGGTATTCTGCTTATGATTGAAACCCAACTACAATCATGCTTATAATCATGATGCTTAAATAAATATTTTATATATTAAAAAAAAGAAATTTCTTGCTTTATCTTCAAAGTAACCATGAGATACCCTATAAAATCACCCCAGGTGCTGTATCTCCAATCCCAGGTGAATGAGTCTGAATCAGGGTCTCCCATGAAATAATCTAAACCAGGCTGAGGGTGAAACACGTGTAGTCTGGTAGTCTTCTCCCTATTATGGAGAGCCCTCCAGAACTGCTGGTTTTATTGAGTAAAGAGACTACACCTTGGTGGGGCAGTAAACCCATCCAGGTTTACAAATAGGATAATGTCTGTTTGGAGGTAAACTCAAGTTGTAAATAGACATTCAAAGAAACCATGATTGATCTTTGTTTTGGATAAAATAAGCTAAAATCATACAATACTCATCATAATGATTACCTTTTCCTTTTTTGGAGGGGGGTGGCTACACTCAGTGACTCTCAGGTGTTACTCCTGGCTATGTGCACAGAAACTGCTCCTGGCTTGGGAGACCTTATGGGATGCCAGAAGATTGAACCACGGTCTGTCCTAGGTTAGTGCATGCAAGGTAAATGCCCCACCACTTGCGCCACGCTCCCGCCCCTTCTTTTCCCTTTTAAGTAAACTTTTCTTTTTTTTTTAATAATAACAATTTTTACTTTGAGCGAAGTGGATTACATATCTTTCACAGTAATATTTTAAGTACATATTAATATTGAATCAGGGGAATTCCCACCACCAAAGTTGTCTTCCCACCACCCCTAATTTTTGTATGTAAAGCAAGCTCTGTTGACAATAATATTTTAGGTACATGTTAACTTGATATCAGGGGGATTCCTATCACCGAATTATTCTCCCTACACCTCCGTTCCCACTTTTCCATCCTACCTCCCATATCTACCTCCCTCAGCCCCAGGCCTGCAAGAGTATGTGGTCTCCTCAGTGCCTAACTTGCTTTAAGTAACTTTTTCTTACAAAGCCCTTGCCTGCAGACACAGAAGAAAATGATTTTTCCCATAACCCCAAGTATCATGGGTGCTGAAAATGAATGTGACATACATGACACCCCTTCAGTTACAATATTACAAATCACAAAATCTAAATCATAAAAGAAGAGAGAAAAAAAGACAAAGAGAAAGAAGAGAGATTTGTGTGAGAGTGAGTGAGAGAGAGGAGAGAGAGAAGAGGGAGAAAAAGGGAGAGAGAATGAGAGTGTGTGTGACAGAGAAAGAGAGAGAGAGAGAGAGAGAGAGAGAGAGAGAGAGAGAGAGAATGTGGACATTGGTGGTGGGAAATATGTCCTGGTGAAGGGTTTTGGAATTTTTTGACTGAAACTCAGTTAGGAACAATTTGTAAATGTGAAAGAAAATAACTGTGTCATGAAAAGTTTTGCAAAATACAGTGTTTAATAAACTAATACATAAAACTAATATCTATGCTCATGTGTAATATTTATTATCAGAATGGACACAAGGAAGAAAGTACTCTCAGTGTAGTTTATGTAGTATAATACCATTCTAGAACACACTTGATAAGTTTGTCTTTATTATTATATAATGAAATTAATAAAATCAGTAAAAAAAAAAACAAGGAACTCTTCTTTTGTCTACTATGATGGACATATATTCAGAATGTAGATTTTCAGTGTCAGGCAACATTATGATAAATTTGTTTTTATTATTATATAATAAAATTGATAAAATAATTAAAAAGGAAAAATTTTTTCTTTTCTCCACAATCAAGGAAATATGCTCAGAATGCAGATTTCCAGTGCCAGGCAACATTATGATCTGCTGGTCCAAAGAAAGCCTCAGGAGAGAAAAATAAAGGTGAATCATGCATGTCAGGAATGAGTCTAAATTCTGATTCAAAACTCTGCAACTATGAAGAATTACACTTTGATCTGGATTGATAGGAAGCTCCACCATTGTTCAAATTCTCTCTACACATTCTTCTCATTAATGCCCTTAAATGCTCATTAAAAGTGGAAAAAGTTCTGAGCCAAACAACCATAATTGTGGAGGGAGAAGGGACCTTGTGCATGAGGGACTGAGACTGCGCAAAGGTCTTCTCCCTGACAAGTGACAACTCTGACAGGTGGAATTGGGCTAGCGCTTCCGTTTGCCCCAGAACTGTGCAGGCCCAGATGGAATAAATAAGGCCCAAGACCTCATCACTGCAGAACGAAGAAGGAGTTAGTGTGAACATCAGGGACCTGGTGAGTCAAACTGATTCTCTCTCTCACTTCTAACAGCTATACCAATGTCACTTGTAGCAGGTTTTGCTTCTCTCTTGTACAGAGAAAAGGGTGTAGGGGTGTGCCAATAGGATTTTCTCTCTTTTACTGACCTAAAGGAATGTTCCTAGGTCAGCAGATAAAAGGAGCCAATATCACTGCAGGAGATACTGGAAATGCCTGAACATCTTTGTTTGAGATTCAACAAATGATACCATTAGGGGCGTTGGGTGTTCTTACATATGATTCAAATATTTTATCAGAAGTGGGAAAATAAGGGGGAATTATTTTAATGTGTTTTTAAAACTCATTTGGTGAATATCTGTATTTTACCATGGATTTTGCCTTTTCTTTGTTGAAAATGTACACATTTACTTTACAGGTTTCTTTTGTCTCTAATGTCTCTCTGTCCTACAATATATGGTGTTTTTTCATACATGGAAATCACCATCCTTGTCTGTATATCACTTGAAGGAGACACCCATTCATAATCATGGAGATTTAAAATATAATTTTCTTTTTTAAATGTCTTCTCTGTATTTCTAGGTACTTGAGGAACGTTCATATTGTTTTTCAGAAAGGGTGGAAATTCCCACCAGCAGTGAGTGAGAATCCCTTTCTCCCTGAATTCGAGTCAGTCCTGGTTATTCTTGCTCTTTGTGATGTGTGCTAGTTTCTGTAATGTGAAAGAATGTCTTGGTGTTTAGATTTGATTCTCCATGTTAATTAAGATGCAGAACAATCTTCATGTACCATTTTGCCACTTGGTGTTTAGATTTGCATCTCCCTGATAATTAAGATGCAGAACAATCTTCATGTACCATTTTGCCACTTGAATCTCATCTTTGAGGAAATTTTATTTTATTTCTTCTCCCCCTTTGATGGGGTAGGGTAATAGATTTTGTAAATTTCTACCAGGTTCTTATTTAACTTTTCTATTAACTCCTTCTCAGATGATGGGTGGTTACTAATGTTTTTTCATTATGTGGCTGTCCTGATCATTGTTTCCTTTGAGATGAAGAAGCTTGTGAATTTAACATAATCCCATTTGTTTATCTTTATTCTCTTGCTTGGTAAGTGTTTTTCCCCCTTAAATGCCTCTAACCTCAAGGTTTTGGAGGATTCTGCCTACATTTTTACATGTTATGTCAAAGTCTATTAACTATTTTGATATGATTATCATACATGCCATAGGAGGTTTGAATTCTTTATTTTGCACTTAGCTGACCAGTTTTCCCAACACTACCAGTTGAAGAATCTTGCCTTCATTTACTTCATAATTTGGCTTCCTTATCTAAAATTAACTGATCATATACCCGACAATCTCTCTCAGGATATTCAAGTGTATTCCACTGATCTGAGAGACTGCCTTTATTCCAGTGCCTAATGCTTTAATGATAATTGCTATGTAGTACAACTTGAAGTTGGAGAAATTGAGAAAGAAGACATTCCAACCATATTTTTCAAGGAATGCTCTAGAATGTACTTTCACACTTGAAGTTTCTTTCACATTTTGTTCTACATAGGCGTTATTATCTTATTTTGTCAGAGTCAATGGGCACTGGAAAGCAAGAACGAATTTTTTGCTCAGTCATGGAGCTTTTCAGCAAATTTGAATGCAAGTCTGCGTGTACAGTTCAAGCTGCTTAAATTCTGCCAGAAAAGGGGAACTCCATGGCAAGTCTTTTATTTGGTAAGTGAGGAGAATAGAAAAGGGGTGAAGGACCTTCCCAGTATTATTCATAAGCCAACCTGAAAGGAAGATCAAACACTGGTATTATTTCAAAGGAAGACTATTGTAAGTGGTAGTAATTTGATATAAATACTTGTTTGCATCTTGGGGCACTCCCATCTCTGATCAACACTTACTCTTGGTTCTGTGCTCAGATATCTCTGCCATAGGTCTTGTAGGACTGTTTGGTGATGGAGATAAACTGATGTGTCTAGGTGCAAGACCTTGATGCAGCCTTACATACCTTAAGTGCTGCTCTTCTCTCTGAACCAGTGACGTAAATTTAAAGTTGATAGATAAGATTCAAGAGTATAGAGGGGAAAGAGAATATTCTTTCCAAGCATGTAGAGAATGAAAGTCAACTCAGATTCAATAAAAGTCCACATCAAACCTGTGTGAACCTGAAAAGATATGTTGTTATAAGAGAAATGGGAAATATTGTTTGCAGGGAAGTTATACTGGTGAAGATTGGAAGACATTCAGTAACTAAAATCCAACTACGAACACTTTTTAACCACAGTGCTTAAATAAAGACGTTAGTTAATACAAGTAAAGAGAGATGCAGGTAAAAATGAAGCTCAATCGCCAGAAAATCACTGTCCTACCTAAGGATAATCAGGGATGCAAATGCCTCTTTGCCACTGCATTTTCTCCTCCCTCTCTCTCCCTCCCTCCCTCCCTTGTTTCTTCCTTTCTTCCTTCCTTTCTTCTTTTCTTCCTTCCTCCCTTCTCTTCTTTGTTCTTTCATTTATTCTTTCTTCCTCCTTCATTCATTCCATTATTTCTTTTAGAAATATTTATTGAAAATTTGAAGAGAAATGGAAAGGAACTCCCAGTTTGCAGATGAATTTAGTAAGCTTCTCTCTCTCTCTCTCTCTCTCTCTCTCTCTCTCTCTCTCTCTCTCTCTCTCTCTCTCTCCCTCTCTCTCTGGTTTTTGGGACACACTTGCTGATGCTCAGGGTTTACTCCTGGCTCTGCACTCAGAAATATCTCCTGGCTTGGGGACCATATGGGATGCCAGGGATCGAACCAACGTCTGTCCTGGTCAGCGGTGTGCCAGGCAATTGCCATACCACTGCACTATCACTCAAGTCCCTCTCTTTTGTTTTCTAAGCAACTTTCTTCTACTCAATAACCATCATTGAAATCCTTGATTCACACACAACTGTCTCCACATAGTACCTAATAACTAGCATTTCCTATACACCTGTTAAAAATGAATATATCTAATAGAGATCCAATATTTTTTTAGCATTGAGCAGATCTTGGCAATCTGCTAAAAGTCCCTTTAATATCCAAAGTTTTCAGGAGTAATCTGCCCAGACAAAGCCTGTCTCTGGTTCTTACTAGATCAGCACCCTGACTTGGGAGGTACCTAGTGGAATAGACTTTTAGATTTCCCTTTCAAAAGACAATAAAGTTGAATTTACTGTTATTAGTTATGATAGTGAATGAGAATTTATGATACAACCTATAAAATATTACCAAGAGTGTTTTGATTTTGAAAAATACAACTTTGGAAACACTACTGTGGATTTATGAAAAATAGTTAAATGGGAGCCCCAAGACAAATGGGAAATATTACAATGTCTGAAAGCTATAATATACATTGGTAATATTATCTCAGGATGAATACAAATAAAAGAAGATTTATTTCTATTTCAATCAACAATTTTTGCATTTTAGTAAAATGCAAAATAAGGTTCTTTTTGCTGGATGGAATAGAAAACCTACGATTTACAGATGCAGATCTTTGAATACTCATCATTCAGGACACATGACCTCACCTTAAGGAGTGTCCAAAACAAAGGCTCTGACCTTTGGGTCTAAATTTAGTTCATCACCTAGATTTTATAACACTGGGTACATGATTCTTCTACACAGAATATTTTAGAATGAGTATTTTATTTCTTTCTGGAAACATATGCATGTTATTGATACTTTCTTCCAGGTTTCTCAGCTGTATAGTAAGCACTGAAGTCTCTGAAAAAGAAATGGTTTTGATCATCATTAAAGAAACCATATTCTTCCTAATCGTAGGGCCTGGCATTATGGGGAATATATTTATTTTTGTGCATTATCTCTGCATATTAATTTGGGATACTGAGAAGAAATTTATTCATGTAATTCTTCTCCACTTGACTTTTATAAATATAATGATGATTTTTTGCAAAGGATTGCAAAAGATCACAATTTTTGGTTTGAGGAACTTCCTAGGAGAAGTAGGTTGTAAAATCCTGGTTTATATGGAGATGGTAGTCTGGGGCCTTTCCATCTGCACCAACTGCCTCCTCACCATGGTCCAAGCCACCATCCTGAGCCCCAGATCCTCCCTATGGGCAAGATTCAAACCCAGGTCTGCATGGCACCTCCTCCCTTTTTTCATCTCTTTTTGGATACTCAGCTGCTTGATAAGCATCAAACTACTTTCCTACATCAGGAATGTTCAGAGCCTAAATAAATCTCTAATGAATGACAATCATTATGACAATTATTGTGTTTACATAGCAGATGAACAGATAACACATTGTATTTCTTTGACACTCATGGCCCTGCGGGATAGCCTGTTTCAGATTCTGATGTGCTCGGCCAGTGTCTACATCTTGTTTCTGCTCTACAAACACCACCAACAGGCCCTCTACTTGAGGAACTCCAGAATGATCTCCAAAATTGCCCCAGAGATCAGAGCTGCTCGAAGTGTTCTCCTTCTCATGTTCTGCTTTCTATTCTTTTACTGGATAGAAACTGTTGCTACTTTATGTTTGAGTATTGACGATAAGAATAAAGCAATAGCATTTACCGTTCTGGATTTCTTCTTGGTCGGTTATGCTTCTCTCAGCCCATTTGTGTTGATTCACAGGGAAGTGCAGTTGGTTAGCTGCTGGCACACTTTCATTCAGCCTCAGGGAAATTGAGAGCTGACCTCACAAGGACAAGTTGGCAAATCCTGCATGCAGAGAATGTAGCTCTCCTCCTTCCAAACAAAGCCTAAAAGGGAATGAGCAATGACTTGGAAATCTGTTTCCTTTGGAGAGAAGCAAGTGTGTGGCACAATGAACCAGTCCAGGAGGGAAGTTATTAACCATTTTAGTGCTTACCATTATGCAATTAAAGCTATACTCCAGTGATCAGAATCTTACCTTGCCTATGTCTGATCTGGGTTGAACCCCAGCCCCCTATATGGTGCCCCAATTCAGTTAGCTGTTGTCCTTGAGAACAGAGCCAGGAGTGAGCCCTGAGCACAAGTATGTCCCAAAGGAAATTCAATATATAAAGATCTGCATGGTTGTTCCTTTTTCTAGAAAAAGTGCCATATTGATTTATTTAGTATTTGCTTATTTATTTTTGCCTAAAAATGATCTGATTTAACTTACTATATGGGTGCTCTGTAGTCCTTTGTTATTAATCTTGAAATTTGCCTGCTCATTCACAATAAAGCTTTTTTTCAATTATTCAGTGTTCCTCTCCATGGATTTCCCAGGATAGAAGTGCTGCACACCCATTAAAAGATGAGAAGGTGCTTCATATGTCCTTTCTGAAACAAATGGATAATTCTGATATGCACTGGGTATCACAAAAATGCAGTAAGCATAGCTTAAAGGAAGCCAGTTTTTGTCAGATAACACCCTTGGAAATCAGCCATGTTAGGAGACAGAGGGAGCAAGCAAGAGAATGAGAGAGAGAGAGAGAGAGAGAGAGAGAGAGAGAGAGAGAAATTGGATCAAGCTGTGAATATATTCCAACTGCTAGGATAATTAAGGAATAATTCTTCAGGATAAACCTTAGGAGACACTGCTCCACAGAAATGATAGCACTTCTAGCACTTCAAAGAGTAGCGTCTCTCAGTGGTCAGTGGCCACTCTCAGGCTTGATTCTGGGGACATCCCTGCTTTCTCAGATTGAGTTATACTAGAGAGAGTTAAAGATCCTTTCCAATTCTTTGTAAACATTCCTAGTCCCCAGTGTTTCTGTGTATCTTATCTTCGAGTTATGCATTCATGGATGTCTGTCTCTGGTATCCTAGGTCTGACCACCCTACATGTACCCCAGTATTTCTTGTCCTTTATAGACATTATTGGATTGAAATAAAGTGTCTCTGGACATCAGCCTGGGACTTGTACTATGCTGTTCATCAGCTGGGGAACACTCCTGGTAGAACACACTGGAAGGATGGGAGTGGACCCTTGCTGTTTGACATGGTTGACTTATCCATACTATGTTTAAAAACTACCTGTTTAATTTATTAATATATTAGGCAGGTTGTCAATTAACAATCTGAGGCCACAATTCTCTACCACTTTTGCAACCAATAAACTCTCAGACATAAAGGATGGAATAGTCCCAATCTACTTGAACTCTGCCTTGGATGTACTTCCCCAATAACATCTCCATGAATTAAGCTTGAGGAAATAGTGTTTGATTATCTATCTTCTTATAGCCTATCTATTATTATAATCTTATTATCCATTCTCATCAATCTTTCTTATTCTGAATAATAAACTTTTGCTTTAATTAATTCTTGGGTCTTTCTTTTGTTTCAATGGAAGGCGTTCCAAAATACTAAGAAATATAGCATATCTCAGGGATTAAAGATCCTGCTTGGCAATTTCTAACAAAAAATGAGACTCAACTACTAAACAGCACTCTTATTTTTATATTGTAATCATTTTAATTTTGAACAAAGTGGATTACAAATCTTTCACAGTAATATTTTATGTACAACAGCTACCTTTAAAAAAATCACATAAAGCTTATGTAGACAGGGAAGTTTTTGCCAGCATGAGGAATGGCAGGCCTCCGCCATGCCCAAGGCCTTTTTAAATAGGCCTAGGAGTGGTGAAGGGCTTGGGTCACCCCAGCACATTTCCACCTCCTCCCACCAGAACTCCAAGGCTACCCCTGGGCAGCATGACCAGGGGGCCAGTGAGGTGGGTCCCAGCGAGGAGTTTAAATGGGACCGCAGGCTTTCCCCATTTCCCACCCAGCTCCGGAGGGAGGGTTTGTGTGGGAATGGTGAACTTCCGGGCTTCCAGCTCTTTAAGGAACTCTTTCCTTTCTGGGAGCTGGGAACTTTTGCCAGCTTGGGGAATGGCATCAGAAGAGCACAAGAGTGTCTGGCTTCAGGAAGTTACAGGCAACTTTTCTTTCTATTCCTCTGCATTCTGAAACTGCATGGGGGCAGAAAGTGTAGAAAGTTATTTGGATTCACTGAGTTTAATCTGTTTTTCATATAAGAATGTCTATGTTGGGGCAGGCAGTGGCGCTTGAGGTGAGGTGCCTGCCTTGCCTGCGCTTGCCTAGGATGGACCACGGTTAGATCCCCCGGTTTCCCATATGGTCCCCCAAGCCAGGAGTGACTTCTGAGCACATAGCCAGGAGTAACACCTGAGCGTCACCGAGTGTGGCCCAAAAACCAAAAAAAAAAAAGGAATGTCTATGTTGTATACTCTTCTTCCCCTCTTGGCTCACCACAAAGAAGCTCATTTTTGGTCCTTTACTCCCTCACTCCCACCTCCTACTGTCCCAATTTTGACCATTTTTACCCTCAGTTCTTGTCTCCACACAAAGCACATTATTATCCCCACCCAAGCTATCTTCCAACGAGCTACCAAAGTAAAAAAAATAGATTCTCAGGCTAAAAAAAAAACAGTACTTTGTTCCTACTTATCTACTTTCTGCTGAGATCTCCTGTCCGACATCTTCCTTCACTGTGTAACTGTGTTGCTACCATAGTAGGTTTCCGATTAGTTCCCACTCAAAGGCATTTCCTGATATGGAACTACTGGAACACATTTCGCAGAATAAAGAAAGGCCAAATCACAGACCAAAATGGTGTCCAGGATTCAGCACCCTCCTCCCAACTATTTCTAATGACATAAAAGGGACATGCATATTTCCTTCGATATCCCCTTATACAGTGACAATTGTGCCCACTGTTTTTTGTTTATTTGTTTTTCTTTCTTACTTTGTGATCTGTTCAACAAGGAGTTCTGGTAGTTAAGTCTTTCACTTTAGAATTCATGTTAGAACCAAGTGAAGGGGATTGTTGGACTTCTTCCCTAGGCTCCTCAGAGGTACCAATAATACATTGTGGGATTATTCCTCTTTTGCATAGACGCATTAAAATGGGAAAATACTACATATACAAACAAGTTCTTATCTAATAGATATAGGAACACAAATTTTGTAATGCAGTTGGGCCTCATTTCATGAACACTGATATAATGTCTTGGCTCAGGTCTCTGAAGAATGGGAATTGCCCATACACCCTGAACCACTGACCATCTAGAGAAACAACTCCAATTGTCTCTATAACATCAGTAGGCAGCAAACCTCTACAGGGAAGACCCTACCGCTACCCTGGTATTGACTTTACTCTAAGGAGTGTTTCCTTAATACCCAGATGATTCAGCAACAGCAGTAACTTGCTTGCGGGGCAGGATGCTCCCCATCTATTCTCCATTTTACCCATATTTTGCTAGGCCTATAAAAACAACAATTGCGGCTTTCATACCATTATTACTGTATTTGTTTTAACTTTTATCCATTTTTTTAAAAAAAAGAGCTTACTAAACTTTCTGCTGGTGCTTCTATGAATTCCTTGAGAGTCAATAATTTTCAAAAATAATCCTTCCTTTCTCTTTCATCTCTTTAGTTTTCCTTTCAGTTTTGTTTTTTTTTTAAAAAAAAAACCTGTTGCTTTCATTCTTCATAAAATGTATTTTTATCAGTGATGTCAACTATGTAATGCATTTTCTTTAAATAAATTAATTTTAAAAAACGTATGTGTGCAGTAGTGTATTTGCTTTACTTATGGCTAAAACAATTTCAATTCCATGGATCCCATCTGGTCCCTGAGCTTAGTATAATAATCTATAGCTGAAAAAAAGAGAAGGAAATGAGCACTTCTAGACATTGTCTAAAAACAAAAAAGAAAACCATAAAAATAGTATCACTCCTACCCTAAAATGTTTCTCAATATTGACCAAATTTCAATGTTCATTAATGACCTTAGAGACAAAAATATAATGCCATTTTAGTATATTCTTTTTTGGGGAACAGAGTCTGCAGTGGACAGAATGATGAGCTCTTGTAATAAACTTTGTTATATAATAAAATCTGTTCAGATGTTGATTTTGTAAGCGGATGGCTTTAGGGAAGCATATTGCTGATTACAACTTGAAGGTCTGTCATACAGGAGTGAACCCCATACTGGAAGGTAATACAGAGCTCACTGCCAAATCGAAATATCAAGTACAAAACATGACAAATCAAAGGGTTGGTGTGGGAACCTGATGATTGTGAGCATGAAACACTTAGCACATACCAGAATACTATTTCTCTATATATCCTGAGCTCACCTCCACACAGACTCTTCAGTCCATGTGGTAGATACAATTCCTGGCAATCAGATCATCCTGGAAAAGAAAAGGGTCGTTATCAGAGAGAGCAGAGGTAAACCCACTAAAAACAAGCTCACACATTCAAAGTCCCTGTTGATTCTACTTTCCATATTTTCTCTCACAAATCTCTTAAATGATCTGCATTCTCTTTCCTTAGATTGTTTATAGTAAATGGGTTTGAAATTTTTTGTTGTAATTCCTGGTAACCATGAGATACACATGACAGTGGATATGTATCTGCTTTTCCTTGTAAAGTGGCGTTTTTCTATGGCTATCATCTCAAAGACAGAGAAAGACAAATTATACACACCTTCCTCATGACTCAAAATTGGATTATTTGAGAAAATAATTATTGTTCTCTCCACAGCCAATAGAATGTGCTCAAGATGCAGATTCTGGTACTTGGTAACCTAGTCATGTAGAAGGCCTCCAGAAAATCAAATAAAGAACATAAGGAGTCTGATCTCCCGGGCATGGGGCCTGGGGTGGCCCCAACGTCGAAGGCCTTATCCCTTGCTTGGGCTGGCTGGGAGCCTTGGTAGGCCCCCAGCTGCACCCTCTCCTGCCCCCCACCCCGGCCTCCAGGGCCTCCTGGGGTGGCGACCCAGGCGGCCAGAAAGGTGGGTGTTGGGTGGCTCCTCTGGGAAGGGAATCCCAAGTTTTCCCCGCCCTTGCCCCTGTGCAGGGTGTGAGGGCTGGGGAGGAGGGTTGGGTGGATCCTGGCTGCTGATTCTCCACGGAATCATGGTTGGATCCTGAGTCTGATCTCCCGGGCATGGGGCCTGGGGTGGCCCCAACGTCGAAGGCCTTCTCCCTTGCTTGGGCTGGCTGGGAGTCTTGGTAGGCCCCCAGCTCCACCTTCTCCTGCCCCCCGGCCTCCAGGGCTTCCTGGGGTGGTGACCCATTTCAACTACTGTTCTCCACATTCCTAATCACACACCGTGTTTCACTGGATTTAACAAACCCCAGCTATATCAAAAGACATAAAATGTACACGTATGGCTTTGAATATTTATATCTATTTTCTTTGACAACTAAATCTTACTAAATATTCTCGTAAACAGTGAAGATTTTCCCTACCTTTTATCTTCTCTCTGTGAATCTTTCAATAAGAAATATTCAGTGGAAGAGTCCCTCAGTTTAATTCCTATGTTTAAGCACATCATGGGGAGTTTTATACATGTTCCTGCATCCCCCATAATG
>PVKC010009386.1:0-26867 GCA_004027635.1 Crocidura indochinensis
TGATTTTTGAAGGATATGGAGAGAAATGGATTGAACTATTTCCATTGCTTAACATTTTTAAAGCATCATATATTCAAGATTCTGTTTTTTATTTAAGAATATCCAGATGATGTTTGGGGTGAAAGAGAAAGGAGAGAAGGCATTTGCCTTGCATGTAGTCAACCTAGGTTTGGTTTCCACAACCCTATAATTTCCCCAAGACTGCCAAAAGTGATCCTTGAGCTTTGGGGGCTGGAGAGATAGTACAGTGGGTAGTACATTTGCCTTAGGCATGGCCAACTGGGGTTCTCTCCTCAGCATTCTATATAGTCCCCCAATATCACCAAGAATAATTCCTTAACGCAAATTCAGGAGTAATTTCTGAGCATTTCCTGAGGGTTTGCCCCCTCCCAAAAATAAAATAAAAAACAACAAAAAAGTGTATGGTCTTTTGACATTGTACTAAACCCATATTCTAACATTGGGAACTCAAGCAAGTTCTCTTCTATAAACTTAGGTGCATATATAATATTTAATAAATTTGGCATTGGGATTAACAGTGATAATGTAATCAAGGTCCCTGATTTTTGGTAAATGCTCAATTAATGCTAAATCTTATTTACAAATGACTTGGATAATAAACCTTTCATACTTCAAGTATGGGTTAGATAACTCGGCTATAGGTAAAATATCAGTCTATAATGTACTAATTGTTCATAATCTTGACTAGGATTAAGAAAAAGAGACAGCTATTTAATAATCACAGGTGCATGTTAGTGTATCAGAAGCAACTCCTCCTTGAATCATTACTATATTAGTATTTTGAAATTTTTTTTTGTTTTTTTTGTTGGAGCCACACCCAGTGACGCTCAGGGGTTACTCCTGTCTATGCACTCAGAAGTTGCTCCTGGCTTGGGGGACCATATGGGAAACCGGGGGATCGAACCGCGGTCCATCCTAGGCTAGCGCAGGCAAAGCAGGCACCTTACCTCCAGCGCCACTGCCCGGCCCCTGTATTTTGAAATTTTTTGCACTTAATGATCTTTCTATTAAATTTATTATAGGCTCTATTCTTGTCAAGGTCACACCTTCTCTTCAAGCAGATATACAGTTGTCAGCAAAAGTGATTGATGTGAACTCAGAAGTCCATATTCAAGAAAAGAATGAAGCTCATCAAGATAATATTGTAACAGTTACTGGTAAGGAGGTTGTATTTTGCTATGAAGATAAATAACCATTATTCATAAATAAGTAAAAATAACCTTAACTTTTATCCCTTTTCATTGTCACGTGTTCATGTTTAACACTCCCACCCCCCCCACCCCCGAGTTGCTTATCTGTAGCATAAAGCAAAATAATTTCATATGAAAAGCTCACTGTTTCCTTCACTGGGTAAAATGAACTTAAAAATTTTGTCCTCAGTCAAAGAACTGAGCCTATTTCTGGGCTGCTCCCCTATTTTGGTAATTGAACTTAAGGATATTAAGCTAGAGGCTGGAGGACATAATTGGATAGAAGCTTTTTCTCTATTCATTTCCCTCCCACCCTGCCAAAAACAATTTGTTCTCTTAAAGAGCTCCACTTATAACTATCTCTTAGCAACAGTCTTCATAATAGATCACTGGTAGAAGCAACTCTATTGATAGCTACACTAGCAAAATGTGTTACATAGGTATAAAAAACAGTAGTATTTATACTTTAAAGGAGATCATATTAATTGTTATAGCAAAGATTAACCTTGAGGATATGATGTTTATTGAAATAAGATTATAAGCAAAAACTCAAATGATTTCATTTGAAATGCACACTGTAAAATAGTCAGATTCACAGAAACAAAATAGGGGCTCTTGAATTGGTGTGAAAAGTACTCCTAAAATGTGCCATAGTTTGGATCTCCTGCTTTCTGAGTTGCAGAATCTCCTGTGATTGAAGTTGCTAACTCTGATTTGGATATAGAACTATATACCATTCCTTTATACAGCCATTATACCTGAAGAACTATATACCATTCCTCTATACAGCCACTATACCTGAGGCCCTTTGATCCTTGTTATTTCCTGTTTACATCTCCTTGATACCTTCTTGATTTCTTTTCTTCTCTGTCCACCTTCCTCTGTCTAGAGTCAAGAATAAAGGAGTTAACCATATCATATCCTGCATTTCTTTTTCTAGTTTTCTATATACCACAGCTAATTGACCCTCTGATTTACTTCATTTAACACGATATTCTCCAGTTCCATCCAAGTTGCAACAAATTATATAATTTTGTCATTCCTTGTAGCAGTCTACTGCTCATTGTGTCTATATTACCACATTTTCATTATATATTCTTCTGCCATTAGATAACTAGGAAAATCCCATCTCTTAAATACTGTACTAATGCTGCTCTGATATGAGCAGATATATGTGATATATTCTCACTGGTATGAGACCATATCTCATTGTCTTTTTTGGGGTGAAGATGTGGCTGAGCCCACTGCTAATATATCCAGGGTCCCCAAATACCTCCCAAATTGAGTGACCAACTCCCATTTCTCTGGGAGACCTTGGCAATAATCGTCCGCAATAAATGATTCAAACAAAGAGGTTTGGGGGGACAAACGGTTTGGCCAAAAGAGCCTAATCCTCCCTGGTTCGATCTCTCTCTCTCCTCTCTGTCTCTCTCTCTGTCTCTGTCTTCTCTTCTTTCCCTGTCTCTGCTCTTCTCTCTTAATCTTCTGACTTCTGTCCCTGTCTCTGCACTCTCTTTCTTCTTCTCTTCTTCTTCTCTCTTAATTTCTCTCTCCTCCTCTTTCTTTCCTCCTCCTTTCTCTCCCTGTCTCTCCTAACCTCCCTTTCTGCCTCGGCCTCCTCCGTCTCTCCCCTCCGTCTCTCCCCTCCCTCCTTTTTTCCACAGTGGTAGCAGGTGAATTGTCTCCTAGGGTTTGTGTTAACACCTCTCCCTATGTTATTATTAGAGAGATTTCCATATCTGCAATTTTTTGCCCAGTGACGACCCTTTTTACATTTAGGAATAAAAAAAAATACAAAATATTCTACAGTCTTGATTTGATTTTTCTAATAATCTTTGTCGTTGAAACTGCCATTAGAATTTTGATGCAGTTACATTCAACCTGATGTAATAATGCTTTGGGTAAGATGGCCATTTTAACTGAGAATTCTTCTAATCTTCTAATGAGTATAGAATGTCTTTACATTTCCTTGTGTGTCTTTTCTATATTAATTTGTTCATTTTGGTTTATTTGGCCACAACCAGTTGTGCTTAGGGATTACTCCTGTCTCTGCACTCAAAAATTATTCCTGGAAGTGCTTGGGAAATCATGTGGAATGCTATAGATTAAGCCCTGGCTGGCCACATGCAAGGCAAAAGTCCTACGTGCTGTTGTACTGTCGCTCTGACCTCTTTTCTGTTATTATAAATAGTGTCTATAGTTTCAATAAATCTTCCTTCACCTTCTTAGGTAATAATCCTTAGGTACTTTGGGGGTGGGGGGAAGGATAGTTGTAAATGGGATATTTTTCTTTCTCTTGTACATCATTATATACATATAAAAAAGCATATTTTTATGTAATGCTTTTATATCCTGCCATTTGATGTTTATAATATCTAAAAAATTTTTATCGCAAGTTCTACTTATCTATATTTTATTGAATTTTAATCATAAATTGGTATTAAATTTTTTGAGGGGCCGGAGTAGTGGCGCAAGCAGTAGGGCGTTTGCCTTGCACATCTAACTTAGGACAGACTGCGGTTCCATCCCTCATATGGTGTCCCATATGGCCCCTCAAGCCAGGAGCGATTTCTGAGCACATAGCCAGGAGTGACCCCTGAGCATCACTGGGTGTGCCCACCCCTCAAAAAAATAAAAAAATAATAATTTTGAAAAATTTCTTTGCACAGATGGCTCTGAGAAAACTGGAAATATGGCTATATGCAAAATATGAAATTGGATTTATATCTCACACCATACACAAAAATTATTTCAAAGCAGATTAAATACCTTGAGATTAGGCAAAAATCCATGAAATACATTAAAGAAAAATCTCAGCATATGTACCTCAGAGAATTGAGAAATTTTCATTTTTATTCTAAAATTTTAGTGCCCAAAAGGCCAGAGCTTATTTATGAAGTCGACAGAATAATTTAGGAAACCTAGAAAATCAGAGCAGATTCTTTTTATTATGTCAAGATTTTCTATCTGAAATCTTATTGTGGAAATAATGAGCAGCTTTGTAAATTATAGGCAGCTGATTTCAACTCATTTGGGCCTTCTTTACAGAGCCTCTGAGACACAGATACAGAAACCCTTGCACTGCTCAGAGGTCTGGATTATATCAGTAGCATGATTTCTATAAGAAGCAATGCCAGTAAAATTCTGTCCCTGAATTCAGGCTTCCTAGAGGGTTTACTGTGTCAGTTCTGTAAATTTAGTTTCTGGCCTTGTGGGTTTTCTTTACTGTTGCTGTCACTGATAAATAATTGTCTTTTTTATGTTTCTTAAAGTGATTTACAAGTATGTTTTATTCCAAGATCAGAAGAAAACTTGATATCTTCTCAGGCTGAACCATTTACCTTCTAAAAAACTGTGCATGATGTGTATTCCTTAGGGGTTTGGGATATATTCTTCAATTTATATCATAATCTTGAGTCTAAGTTTTTTGCTTTACCCATATATGGCAAATTCAATAGTTGATGAATGGCTTAGATAAGTATATTTCTAAGAAGTAGCTTTCTCAGGGGCTGAAGTGATAGCATAGCGGGTAGGGCATCTGGCTTACCCAGATATAATCCAGGAGATCTCAGATTGTGTCCCAAATGCCACCAGGAGGAATTTCTGAACATAAAGCCAGGAGTAGTTCCTGAGCAATGCTGGGTGTGGCCCTCCAAAAAACAAAACAAAACAAAAGAAAAAAAAAAAAGAAGAAGAAGAAGTAACCTTCTCTATTAGGTTTTGGATTTATTTAATCAATTTAGCTTTGAAACTTCATTCTGATATGTCAAGGTATTCTCTAAACCAAAAATGCATGTGGTACCGAAATGCAAAGTACTTTTTATTTATTTGTTTTGGGGCATTTGGGGCAGTGACTTCAATGCTCAGGGAATACTCCTGTCAGACTTAGGGTACCTTATGAAATGACAGGAATCATAACCAGGCTGTATGCAAGGCTAATGCCCTAACCACTATACTACCTCTTCAGCTCTGAAAGTCTTTTTGGATTTAAAAGCTCTATGATTTAAATGTCTAGAGAGTATTGAAGAGAAAGAATATTGTTAAATGATGATTGTTTATTAACTGACTGCATAATAGGAAAGATGGCATTACTGGGTTTATTTTATCTTCATTCAAATGAGGAAAGAAAAATATAACGTAATGGGAGTGGAAAGTTGGGAAGTGATGAAAAGAAGGAAAAAGAAACAGTAACAACTTTCAAGCAAAAAGTAGGTGAGGTACATAGTTCCCCAAAATTTTGTTCTTTATTTTTTTAATTTTAGTAAAATAAGATTTTATTTTATTATTTTTTGTTTTGTTTGTATTGTCATTTTTTATTTAATTATTTTTATAAATATTTATTTAAGCACCATGATTACAAGCATGTTTGTAGTTGTGTTTTAGTTATATATATATATATATATATATATATATATATAAACTTCACTATTGCAGTGTTCCCACCACCAATGCCCTCAATCTCTCTCCTCCTCCACCTCTTGCCTGTATTCAAGACAGACATTTTATTTCTCTCACTCACCACCATTATCATGGTAGTAATCAGTATAATTATTTCTCTAACTGAACTCATCACTCTTTGTAGCAAGCTTTATATTGTGGGCCGGACCTTCCAGCCCTCATCTCTATTGTCTCTGTGTTTTATTACAATAAAGTCTTTTATTTTTCTTAAAGCTCATAGATAAGTGAGACTATTCTGTGTCTATCTCTCTCCGACTTATTTCATCCAGCATAATTTTTCCATGTCCATCCATGTATAGGAAAATTTCATGACTTCTTTTTTTTTCTGATAGTTCCATAGTATTCCATTGTGTATATGTACCACAGTTTCTATAGCCACTCATCTGTTGTCGGGCATCTGGGTCATGTCCAGATTCTGGCTATTGTAAATAGTGCTGCAATGAATATTGCAGAAGGCCTTTTTGTGTTGTATTTTGTGTTCCTTGGGTATAGCTAGAGTGGTATAGCTGGATTATATGGGAGCTCAATTTTCAGTTTTTTGAAGAATCTTCATATTGTTTTCCATAAAGGCAGAATAAGACAACATTCCCACCAGCAGTGAATGAGAGTACCTTTCTCCCACATCCCTGCCAATACTGACTGTTCTTATTCTTCGTGATGGGTGCCAGTCTCTATGGTATGAGATGGTACCTCATTGTTGTTTTGATTTGCATCTCCCTGATTATTAATGATGTGGAGCATTTTTTTCATGTGTCTTTTGGCCATTTGTATTTCTTCTTTGAGGAATTGTCTGTTCAATTATTCTTCTCATTTTTTGATAAGGGTTAGTTTTCTTTTTCTCGCTAAGTTCTGTCAGTACCTTGTATAATTTAGATATTAGCCCCTTATCTGATGGCTATTGGGTGCATAGTTTCTCCCATTCTGTGGGTGTCCTTTATATCTCCATTACTATTTCATTTGAGGTACAGAAGCTTTTCAGCTTAATATAGTCCCATCTGTTATCTCCACTTCCACTTGTTTGGACAATGTTGTTTCCTTGTTGAAAATGCCTGTAGTCTCAATGTCATGGAATGTTTTACCTACATGTTCTTCTATATCACTTATGGATCTGGCTTTGATATCAAGGTCTTTAATCCATTTGGGTTTGATCTTTGTGCAGGGTGTTAGATGGAGATCCAAGTTTGCTTTTTTACATGTGCCTGACCAATTGTCCCAGCACCACTTATTGAAGAGGCTTTCCTTGCTCCATTTTGCATTTCTTGTTCCTTTATCAAAGATTAATTGGTTGTAAATCTGGGGAACATTCTCTGAATATTAAAGTCTATTTCATCAATCTGAGGGTCTGTCTTTATTCCAGTACCATTCTATTTTAATGACTATTGCTTTGTAGTACAATTTAAAGTTGGCAAAAGTGATGCCTTCAACCTTCTTTTTCCTAAGAGTTTGCTTGCTTATGAAAGCTTACAAATTAGATTAGTCTTGAAGCTATAGACCAAAACATAATGAGTTTTCAGTTAATTACTTATTGGCAAGACAAAGAAAACTATTTTCAAACAGCTAAGTGGCATTTTATAAACTGTCCTGCTTTTTGAATCATGTATCTAAGCTAAAATCACTTGTTCATTCTATTTGAGCCATGTCACTCAGTTTGGTTTCTGCCACAGCAGAAAAAAAATGGCAGGCTGACTTCTCTATAGACAGCAGTCATATGACTGGGAAATGAGAAATCACATATTAAGAAAAAGAACTCAGATATTTGGGAACCTTTATTATTATGACATTTTATTCATTTTAAGAGTCATTTTAAAAAGTTAAAGAAAAAGACTGCTTCCTGAATTGTGTATTTGGATTCAACTAATAAAGTATTAGTGTAGCTGATAGGCCATTTGCCTTGAACATGGTGAACCTGTTGGATCCCGAGCACTCTACATGGTCACCTGAGCCCTGCCAGGGGTGATCCAGGAACACAGAGCCAGAAATGACCACCCCCCCTCAAAATAAAAAGAAAAGAAAATTGGACAGGAGCAGTAGAACATTGGACAGGGTGCTTGCCTTGAATATAACAAACCTGGGTTCAATGTCCAGCATCCCAGGGCCTCCTGAGTCAGCCAGGAGTGATTCCTAAGCACAGAACCAGGAGTAACCTCACCTTTTGGTGTGGCCTCAAACCTCCCCAACAGTAACAGTGAATGAAACAGTGTAATCACAACTCAGTTCATATTTGACAATGATTTCTTAAATCCAGAATTGTAACAGACATCCAGAGATGGCATTATTTCTTAATTAAGTTGACTGTAAGCTAAACAAAAACAAAGAAATCTCCCCACACACACACAACCTAGAACTAGAATAATAGTGATGGGGAAAGAATGAGGTGAGCTTCATGATTGCACAACAGCTTACATTGTCTACAGGCTTAGAACAGGGAATTAGTGAAGTCAGAGGATCCAAGCCCAGAGACTGAGCCAGGAATTTGCAAAGGAGAGTCATAAAGAAGTGTCTGCACAGGCTGCACATGAGTATTTGCTAAGTACTAACCAGCATATGCTTGAGGAAACTGCATACTATGGGGGTACACTGTGTGGGTCCTAAAATATGGGTGCTGAGCAAATAGAAAGTTTCTTGTAAAGTCTAGCTTTTAAGATTCTATTTAATAAGATATTAGAAAATGTAATTTATTTGAGTTGTAACAGACACTGTTGCCACTGAAGAAGGAGGTACAGAGGGAAAGAGTTTTAGGAGTAATGGCAATAGTTTCATATATTAGCATATGTTGAAACTTAACTCAATAATATTGTAGTTTATTTGGTCAGGTGTACTGAGCAATTTTTTAAAAGCACCATGCAGGGGGAAATGTTCATTTTTTTTCTGTTCCAAAGTGTTTTACCATTTTAGAAATGTGTGAATAGAATGTATAGGGGCCCGGGAGATAGCATGGAGGTAAGGCGTTTGCCTTTCATGCAAAAGGTCATCGGTTTGAATCCCGGTGCCCCATATGGTCCCCCGTGCCTGCCAGGAGCAATTTCTGAGCATGGAGCCAGGAGTAACCCCTGAGCACTGCCGGGTGTGACCCCAAAAAAAAAAAAAAAAAAGAATAGTATGTATAGTCAAATATAGTGATTGCCAATTAAATTGTAACTGTGTAATTTTGTGTTTCAGGTCTAATGAATCAAGCAAGCAAATCTGGAAAATGGATTAAGGCTGATGCCCCAAAAGGCAATATAACAGTCAGAAGTCAGAACTGGTTTCAGTCCATGAAACTGCAGAACTGAGAATGGTCTGAATTGTACTTAGATCTGTAATGGGAAAAAATGTAAATCCACATTTTATATAAATGCTGAAGAAATAGTGGAAAAAATACTAATGAATTTTTCAATTTTTAAAAAAAATATTGGCCTTTTCAGGGCCAATTTATTCATCAGCTCCTAATTATGTAAAACAGAAATACAGCATGGCTAAGTTCTGTGTTCCCAACATAGAAAGCCAACACCAAACTGACTGGGCTGAGTTTTCTTTCATCTGATTGCTTTGGCAAAAGCATCTATTTCAAAGGTCACTTGTAATGTTGGCAAAGTATGGCACTTTCTAACTAGAGGACAGAGGCCTCTTGTTAGTTATGAGTTAGCCATCATACAAAACTTCCTGAGGCCACCACATCTCTTCTCATGTTGCCCTCTTCATCTTTAAGCCAGCAATGATGGATTAACTTTCTCGGCTTTGACTATATGAGTTTTTGCCTCCAGCTAGAGAAAACTTTGCTTTTAAAGAAATACTTGAGGGCTACCCAGAATAATCTTTTTAACTCCCCTTGCCATAGTTAATACCTTTGCAATCATCTGTTCCCTCAGATGTGGAGCAAGGAATAATTCCACCAGGAATATTTCCCTGAGTACTAAGCCAGGAGTAAGTTAGCCCTGAGTATCACTGAATGTGACCCCAAACAAAACAAAATGACCTGTTTCTCTTTACCCTGGGTATTATTCCTTTAGAAAGCAGCATTGGTGGGGCCAGAGCAATAGCACAGTGGTAGGGCATTTGCTTTGCAGCAGATGACCCGGAATGGACGTGGGTTCAATTATCCAGCAACCCGTATGGTCCCCTGAGCCTGCCAGGAGCAGTTTCTGAGTGCAGAGCCAGGAGTAACCCCTGAGTGCTGCCGGGTGGGCCCAAAAACAAAAACAAAAAGCAGCTGTGGTGCTCGCTTCGGCAGCACATATACTAAACTTGGAATGATATAGAGAAGATTAGTATGGCCCCTGTGCAAGGATGACACACATTCCATATTTAAAAAAAAAAGCAGCTGTTGGCTGGAGCAGGGAAAGGTGCTTGCCTTGCATGCTAACTGATGTTGATATCCAGTTTTCCCCAAGCACCACCAGGATTAACCCCTGAGCAGCATCACCAGGTATGGCCCAAACACACACACACACACACACACACACACACACACACACACACACACTAGTTGTAGTTGTTGCATAGTTCTTTAGTTGTTTGCCTAAGATACTTAAGTACTAGTATTTAGGAGCTATACCTCAATTTTTATGCAGCTGTCAGAAATCTCCAAATTGATTGAAAAAATTGCCCTCTCAGAAAAGTAAACTTAAATCTCTGTGAAGGTTTTACAATCTCTTAACTAATTTCCAATGTCCACTTCTAGGATTGTTCTAAAGTTAAGCGATACTACTTTATTTCAAAAACTTTCAAAACCTACCAGATAAAGGAGAGAATTATTAAAAAGCACTTAGCTAATATTACCTTGATATAACCCTTCAAAAATTTCACATCTTTGGACCCAGAGGTATAACTCAACAGCTACTGAAACTAGGCCCAGGGTTTTAATTGCTGGTTCCCATAGCAGGGCCCAGTTTAGTCTAAAAAACAAAAACATTTTTTCATGTGCCTTTTGGCCATCTGTATTGCTTCTTTTAGGTAATGTCTGTTCATTCTCATTTTTGATAGGGTTTTTTTTTAAATTCTGCCAGTATCTTGTATATCTTAGGTATTAGCCCCTTATCTGATGGGTTTTGTGAGAATAGTTTCTCACATTCAGTGGCTGACCTTTTTACCGTAGTTACTGTTTCCTTTGAAGTGCAGAAGCTTCTCAATTTAATGTAGTCTTATTTGTTTATCTCTGTTTCCAGTTGTTTGGACAGTGTAGCGCTGCCTCCCTAAAGATGCCTTTAGTCTCAATGTCATGGAGTGTTTTGCCTACATTTTCTTTTATATACCTTATAGTTTCAGGTGTGATTCAGGTCTTTAATCCATTTTATTTGACCTTTGTGCATGGTGTTAGAGGTCTGAGTTTGCTTTTTTATATGTAGCTGATCAATTGTCCCAACACCACTTGTTAAAGAGGCATTCCTTGCTCCATATCATTAATCACTAGGGAGATGCAAATCAAAACAATAATGAGATATTATCTTAAGTCACAGAGACTGGCACACAAAAAGAACAAGAACCACCAGTGCTGAATTGGATGTGGGGAGAAAAGAGCTATCATTTACTGCTGGTGGGAATGCCATATAGGCTACCGTTTCTGAACACAATATGGATATTCCTAAAAAACTGGAAATTAAGCTTCTATTTGATCCAGCAATACCAATACTAGGGATATACCCTAGGAACAACAAAACACAATTAAAAAAATACCCTTTGCACTTCTATGTTCATTGCAGTGCTTTTTACAATAGCCAGAATCTGGAAATAACACAGATGCCTGACAACAGATGAGTGTCTAAGAAAACTGGTACATGTATACAATGGAATACTATGCAGCTGTTAGAAAAAATGAAGTCATGAAATTTGCCTATACATGGATGGACACGGAAACTATTATACTGAGTGAAATGAGTCAGAGGGAGAGAGACAGACATAAAATAGTCTCATTTGTGGGATTTAAGAAAAATAAAAGACAATATGGTAGTAATACTCAGAGAAAATAGAGATGAGGGCCAGAAAGACCACAAAGAGTGTGAGCACAGTTAGAGAAATAACTGCACCAACAAGAGATTAGAAATAGAACGCCCTAAACGTCACCGGGTGTGACCCAAAACAAAACAAAAAACAAACAAACAAACGAAATAGAACGCCTATCTCAAAGACAGGGAATAGGAGGAGGGAAATGGGGAACTGTGACTACCCCGAATTTACGGAGTAGCTACCTGCAAGACCCCGCCCATTCCTGGGAGGGTTCTTGGGAAGGTTAGAGAAGGCCTTTGACCCAAGGGATTAAGGTCTTTGCCAGAATGGAGAGGTAAAAGGAGGAGACATGGCTGAAAGAAGTTAAAATGCAGGGCAAGCTAAGGATAGCATGTGTGAATGGTTAAGATTGACCACACGTGTGGTGGATAGGATATGAATAAAGCTGATACTTCCTGAAGCCTGTCTGAGTGATTCTGATTCCCGCCACGACCACCTGAAGATGATGACCTGCCGGTTAATGGGGGATGGAGCCATGTGGGCAGGGCCTAAGGACAAAGGCCTCCACTCCACCATCCAAGAACATCCTAAGGGCTGAATGCAACAGGGAACATTGGTGGCCGGAAGTTATACTGGTGAAGGGTTATAAACCCAACTATGAACATGTTGGTGATCCTGGTGCTTAAAGAAATTATTAAAAAAATAAGTAAAGGCAGGGCCAGAGAGAGAATTATGGTTAGGATGTTTGACTTGTACATGGGTGACCTGAGTTTGATATCTGACAGTGCCTCTGAGCACTGCCAAGAATAAGCCCAGATCAAAGAAGAATATGCACACCCTAATTTAACATGTAGATATGTAATTAAAATTGGAAGAACATCATTTGCTGGCACAGCATGGTTGAGAAATTCCTCCATAGTGTAAATTTGAAAGATCTTTTGGAGACATCTCTTTTAGTCACTGATTGTTACATATGTATTGAACTTGCCCCTAATAAATAAGTCAAATGTTAAGTGAGTCCTTGGTTCATTGATATTTTGTCTCGCTAAATTTTTGGAAATCACAGGAAAGTCATGTTCCCTTTATTTTTCCTTAAAAAAAAAAACAAACATGTTTAAAACCTCTATCATGGAGCTTAATAGAGCCTTAAAACCTGACTCAAAACTTATTCTGACTATGGTTCTTTCTTTTTTTTGTTTTTTTTTTGGGGGGGGGCCACACCCGCTTGATGCTCAGGGGTTACTCCTGGCTAAATGCTCAGAAATTGCCCCTGGCTTGGGGGGACCATATGGGACGCTGAGGGATTGAACCACAGTCCTTCCTTGGCTAGCACTTGCAAGGCAGACACCTTACCTCTAGCGACACCTCGCCAGCCCCTGCTTTTTCTTTTCTAAGTAGAATTTTTTTGACCATATCCAAAAAAAGTCACATCTCTTAGAATATGTCGAGTGCAATCTTAAATTTGATAATGTCATTGAAACTTTATTAAATTAAATCCAGGTGACAAATTTTATATAATAGTTCTTTATTTGATCTTTAAAATTATAATTATTAGAGCACGTGGTGTGTTTAGAAGCATTTGTAGTTGTAATAAAAATTAAGAAATGATATGCTACTTGTTTGCATTGCTCTTGAGATGCAGCTAAGAAGAATACTTGAATCAGGTGGAGTGGTCAAATTAGGTTTTTTTGATCTTTGTCAAGTTGTTTCATCACTTATATCCTGCTTTTCTTCTTTTTTATGACACCTCTTTTAGATGGCCCTATTTTATCTTCGAATGTCTCTATATATGAGGGAGCATTAGTAGGAGAGCTGAACCAAAGTGGAGGGTCATAGCTACTGTATTCCAGCTGCTGAACTACGGATGACATTTTTGTGGCTTCCTCCCTGAAAAAAATTAGCATAAACTGTACTGCAATATCACTATATCAATATACCATTACAAAATTTTCAAACTAGAATGAAAGGAATTAAACTGACATTAAAGGGCTGGAGAAATAGTAAGCACCATATGGTTCTCTGAACATCATAGAGTACAGTTTTGGATGTGCCCTAAGCACTGTTGCAGAAGCCCCCAGTGCCCACAAAGCTGTACAACCTTAGGCCTCACAGTAAACCATTGCATTAAACCAACTACCTCATTGGCCAAGAATTACCAGAACCACTGCAAAGGAGTCACACACACACACACACACACACACACACACACACACACACACAGACATACAAAAAAGGACAAATTTGGAGTTTACGACTAGTGGCAGAATTTGAACTCATTTTACCTTACTTTGCTAAGGGTATAGGTAGCTGTGCTGATAATCAAAATCCCAATGCATGAATAACTTGTCTCAGCTAGTTCCAAAATTAGCAGACATAGTGAATGGTTAAGTAAACTCATGGTACTAGGTGGAAATACAGGCTTATATCTATGATATACAGATATATATGTATATGTATGTATGTATGATGAACTTCAGGAAGGACCATGAGCTCACTGAAAATTCATACAATTATGTATTTCACAAACATTTTTCTGAAAAAGAGGTTTATGGCTTTCATCAAATTTTCAAATGTGTTCATGACCAGAATGTTTTGGCCAGGGAAGGAGCGCAACAGGATGTGGCTCAGGACCTAATATTCCTAGCTCTGTGCTTAGGGAACAAGGGGAAGTCACTCTCAGTAGTGCTGGGGTGAAGGGAGTTAAATCATGCAGAGCCAGGGATAAAAAATATGGGTTAAACAAGCACCTCACCCCACCCCTGCACTAACTCTGACTCAAGGGCCAGAATGACTTAAAATGCTGAGGAAGGAAGCAAAGGATTGTCCTAGGAACTTGGTTTAAATCATGAGGTTAAAGCTAAAAAAGAAAATAAGTGGCCACTTCTGTCGGGTCAGAAATAGCACATAACACGTGGGTTAATTTTGCCACTACTGCCATATATCAAAGTAGTTGATCTTCAAATTGGAAAGCCTGAGAACTGAATCAATGACATAGAGACTGACATTAGCACATGCTTAGAATGAAATCTGTGCTTAATAGATTCAAGGGCAAAGGATTTAGGGGATAATTTAGATACATTTGAAGATGTTCCACTAGAATCAAATCTTAAATGTATTAAAAATCAAAACACCGTAATCCCTCAAGAATGTTCAGTGGGCCTGTTTTCATATTCTGTACTTCACAGGAGGGAAAACTTTTTTCCTTAGGGAAAGATCGAGATCTGTCATGGAGCAAATCTGAGGTTATTTTTAGAGGAATTTGAATGCTGGCAGAAACTATTCCTTTTCCCAATCCCCCAAACTGCTTGTAATCAGTAATCATGCATCAGCAAGTGAATTCTGCGTAGCAGAGCATCTATTCATTGTTGATCATATCCATTGAATATTAGAGCTTTAAAATAAAACAAACAAAAAAATGTAAGCTTGCGAGATAAGGAAGCAGGTAGGGCACTTGCTTTGCACACACATGACCCAGGTTTGATTCCTAGCATCTGATATGATCCCCTGAGCGTCTCCCCGAGTAGCAATTCCTGAATATACAGTTAAAAGTAACTCAAGCATTGTGGGGCATGCCCTCAAAAAAAAATAAAAAAATAAAAAATAAATAAAAATAAAAAATCCACAACACCACCTGGATAGAATCTGAGCACTACATGTGGTTTTCCTCAGAACCACCAGGGGTCACTCCTGAGCACAGAGCCAAGAATAATCTGAATGAAGCCAGATGTTGCAAAAAAAATATTATGTACAATATATGGAAATATATATAGTTGCTAACTGATATGCTGATATGTTCATACTACTAGGACATCAAACTCCTTGGAATATACCCCAAGAATATTAAATCAGTAATTTATATATATTTATATATATATATATGTACATCATTTTCATTGCTGTCCGATTTATGATTGCTAAGATCTATAAACAACCTAGATACCCTTTGATATATAAGTGAATCAAAAAATTGTGGTCTCTACACATAATTGAATGCTACTAAGTTTTAAGAACTTGGAACTAGTTGCACCATGTTAAGCAAACTAAATGAGACATAGGACAAATAAACTCACTCATGTGTGGTATAAAATGAACAAAGAAAAGTAACAGACAGTAGCAAATGAAAATAATCATTAGATTCTGACAATAGAATTGAGAGTACCAAACTTGAGGAAGAAATTTGGGGGCATAAAAGGATGGGACCAACATTACTACCAAAACTATTGTAATAAATTAAAAAATCATGATAAAAAAATAAGTGTTATTCTAGATCGCAAAGGTCTTCCAGCGAAGACTTTCTCATGAATTGAAGACACTTTATTTTTTTTTAAATTTGTTTTGTTTTGTTTGGGGAGAGGCACACCCAGCAGTGCTCAGGGACTCCTCCTGGCTGTACACTAGGAATTACTCCTGGCAGTGCTCTGGGGACCCTATGGGATGCCAGGAATCAAACCCGGATTGGTCCCCAGTAGCCCTGGGCCCAGGTTGTGGTGTTTACTTTTAAAAATAATATTTTCTTATTTTATTATGTTTTTAATTTGCTTTACACAGCCTCAGGCCCAAAATAATTCCGTACTTCAGGCTTCACAGGAACAGTTTTCAAAATTTAGCTCATGTCAGGGCCACATTATAGGTGGCTGTTTTATTTTAATAATATTAAAGTTTAGTATTTATTCTTATAGTCTTCAGAAAAGAACTTGGCCTTCATGGACTGGTTTTGAGTAGAAGAACTAAAGATAAACTTCATACTTCATTGGGTCACTTAAAACATACTTTTCACTCTTAGACAATAGGAAACAGAAAGAAAAAAAAAGAACAAGAAGTCATAACGGTTTTCCATTCAAAATTCAAGGAGTATACACGAGAGATTATCTACCTAATAGATAGGCTACTTGCCCAACTGTTATTTCATTGGAAATACTTTGAAAATTTAAGAAACAGATATTTGACCTATAGCAGCCAAATTAGAATACCAAATTCTGACCTCTAGATTTTATTTTTAAAACTCGCTAGTTGCACTAATAATGATGATCACAAAGTCATTTTGGAGAAATGGGAGCTACGGATAACTGTTATTAATTTATACTTTATTGTGAGTTGGTGAAATCTTATTTTTGTTTTGTTTGTTTGGGCCACACTCAGTGGTGCTCAGGGAACTCCTTACAGGCTTTGGGGGTTCATGTGCACTATGACAGGGATCAAAACAGCTACATGCAAAAAAAAAAAAGTGGCAGAAACTCTGTGCTCTCTCTGAACCCTGTTTTTTATGGGGTTTAGGGATTTGATTTTTTGGTTTGGGGACTATACCCGGCGGTGCTCAGGACTTACTGATCGCTGCACTCAGGAACTAACCTTGGTTAGCTCAGGGGGGCATATGCAATGCGGGAAATTAAACTTGGGTTGGTTGCAAGAAAGACAAATGCCCTACTTACTGTACTATCACTCTGCAATACCCCTATTTATTGGGGAGATTGAGCAGCAGTGAGTTTTGAGAATTTTAAGAATGACGTAGAGAAAGAATTAGGGGTATTGCTGTAAGAAGTCAAGTTCAGTATGGAAACATGGCCAGGGATGTGGTTCAGGCCTGGTGAACAGATAGATGCCTGCATGTTCTAGGACATGGCTTTGATTCCTGCACCACATGGCCCCTGAGTACCCCAGCCCCTGGGCCTGAATGAGCACTAGCTAAGGGTTAAGAATTTCCAGGATCATTCCTGTGCCCCACTCCGCTCCCACTGGAGGTGGGCCTAGCACCACTCAGGGTGACTCCTAGCAAAAGACGGTTGGGTTTTGGTTTTGGTTTTGTTGAGACCTCTATAATCAAAGCAAGGAAAGCATTTAAAGATGAAAAGCTTCTGAGAAAGGGATATGAAACAACAGAGTTCATTTTACTAGAGGTCATTTTAGTTCAATTTAAAATGAATTCCTCAATCAGGCAAAAAAATAAAACATTCTACTTCCAAAAGTTACTATGCTACCACAGTCATATATTCTATTCCTTCTCAGAACTTTTCACATCCTGGTACATACTTACGGGGTAATAAGCCTGCAGTATTTTATTCTAAGGATCCGAAGTTGTTTGCAGCCTATGCGAAGGTTCATAAGAGTCTGGTCAGTAAGCAGGACACAGCCAGAAATATCCAAAATGTGCAAGTAATGGCATTTTGCTGATAATAACTCCATCGCTGAATCAGTAATCTGAACACACAGCCAAAGTACTAATTATTTCATAAATTCCAACCCAGCTTCCTTCCTTCCTCCTTTCCTTCCTTCCTCCTTTCCTTCCTCCTTTCTTCCTTCCTTCCTTCCTCCTTCCTTCATTCCATCTTTCCTTCCTCCTTCCTTCCTTCCTTCCTTCCTTCCATTCAGTTAAGTCACTGAGTACAGTTAAAAAGTTGCGTTTCAGCTATACAATGTTCACTAGTGTTCACTTCTGACCACCAGTTTTCCCAGTCACACCACACCATACACCATATCATCATGACAATAGAAGTCTACCCTGTTTTGTCTTTATATGAGTTTGCACCAAAATGAACATAAAATGCTGTAGTTCACGAGTCCAGTAGTAGGGCACTTTCCTTGCATTGGCTAAAGCAGGTTCAATCCCCCAAGCCCACCGGTAGCAATCCCTTACCTCCATCCAACCCAAACACACATTCTCTCTCTCTCTTTCTCTCTCTCTCTCTCTCTCTCTCTCTCTCTCTCTCTCTCCTTTTTTCCCTTTTAGATACTGCACTGTGGTTTACAATACTGTTACTGAAGGGTATCACTCATATTACTTTATCACTTTATTTCTTTTCAATTCCTGGTTCTTATTCAGAATGATCATTTCCAACTATTATTGTTATCATTGGTCCTTCTCTGTCTTAACTATATTTCCCACCCATTATTTCTATTGTCTTTGAGTATTATTCTCATACTATCATTTCTTTTTATATCCTGCAGGTGTGTGTGATCATTCCATGTCTGTCCTTCTCTATCTTGACATATTTCACTCAGCATAATACCCCATTGTAGAATATTTTGTATTTATTTTATGTATTGTATTTATTAAGAAATAAAGAAGCTTTGAAGGGGAGGCCAAAGGAGAAAGTTGGACAGTGACAGTTGGAGAGTGACAGTTGGAGAGAAAGGATAAAAGAGGGAGGAGAGAGACTAAGGGGGCCCAGACAGAAGGAGACAGGCAAAAGAGAGAGAGGAAGAAAGAGAGATGGGGAGAGACAGGGGGACTAAGAGAATAAGGAAAAGGGCCCACAGAAAGAAGATGTATAGAGAATAAGAAGAGCTGAGACAGAGAGACTAGTAGAGAATAAGAATAAGAAATATGGTTACACAGAGAAAATACAGTAGACTAAACAGAAAAGAATAAGATAAATACAAAGAGAAGAAATAGATAAGCAGAAAAGAAGATATAAGTTTATTCAGAGAAAAAGAAGAAACTGAATTTACTCCACAACATTTTCACGCAACACCCCATGTCTATGCATGTATAACTAAATTTCATGATTTAATTTTTCCTAACAGCTTCATCAGAGACATTTATTTATCACCATTCTGGTATAGAAGAAATTGAGAATCATAATGTCTAAGTAGTGCCTTCTTGCTGGCTTTCAGATGACTACTTTCTTTCTTTGGACTTATATAGCCAAGAAAATGCTTTTGGGCCTGGAGAGATAGCACAGCGGTGTTTGCCTTGCAAGCAGTCAATCCAGAACCTAAGGTGGTTGGTTCAAATCCCAGTGCCCCATATGGTCCCCCGTGCCTTCCAGGAGCGATTTCTGAGCAGTTAGCCAGGAGTAACCCCTGAGCACTGCTGGGAGTGGCCCAAAAACAAAACAAACCAAAAAAATAATAATAAAAGAAAGAAAATGCGTTCACATTTTTTGAATAAATATTTGTATAATAATGTTCCTAATTCCAAAGTTATCCAGCGTGGAATCCCATGACCTAAGATAAATATAATTACCTTACCAAAGTCCCAACTAATACTATTATATTGGGGGTATAAAGTTTTTTGTTTTTGTTTTATGTTTTTTATTTTGGGGCCACACCCGGCAGTGCTCAGGGGTTACTCCTGGCTATCTGCTCAGAAATAGCTCCTGGCAGGCACGGGGGACCATATGGGATGCTGGGATTCGAACCAACCACCTTAAGTCCTGAATTGGCTGCTTGCAAGGCAAACATCGTTGTGCTATCTCTCTGGCCCCAAGGTTTTTAAATATAAAAATTTATGACACAAAGATTCAATTTATAACACACAGAATTAGGACCTTCAATTTCTTTTTATAATCAGTTTGTCAAATGATAGGCCTATAACTCAAGTTAGTGATTTAACTATTTTGAAATGATTTCAGAATGCTACCTTTTATGGCTTAAGTAACACCACTGGAATTTGCGTTCTGCTTTGTTTTAGAGTACGTTGGTTTGGATGTGAAACTTCATCACAATTTTCTCTCTCTCTCTTTTTTTTTTTTTTTTTGAGGAGGGGTATACCCAATGTTGCTCAGAGGTTACTTCTAGTTCTCCACTCAGGAATTACTCCAGGCAGAACCTGGGTAGTCATTATGGGGTGTCAGGAATTGAATCCAGATCAATCACATCAAGGCAAGCACCCTACACACTATACTATTTGTTTGGCTTCCCCAATACAATTCGCTTACTAATATCTGTTACATTAACATGAACAATAGTAAAATACCCACAGTTACAGAATTTGTCTTGAAACCCACTCTAATGTATTACCAATTTTGAAGATATAGGTTTAGAAACATAAAAAATAACACACAAACTAGCGTGTATGTGTGTGTGTGTGTGTGTGTGTGTGTGTGTGTGTAAAGAGAGATGTTCCTTAATGTTAACCTGTATACATACATAATCAGATTGCTAATTGAAAGTATTTAAATAGCTCTGATGATTTATATGTGCAGTAGCATGGTTCTAGAAAGGAATGGGGAAGAAATATATTGGCAAACAGGGAGCAAAAGAAGAGCAGAAACCACAAAGACTGTAAGAAGATCACTGAGAAATTCTGCTGAGGGCTCCAACATCATGAGAGTTTACTCAGATGTTTTGCAGAGGTAATTCAACTTTACTCTTTAGATTCTTTTACTTAGTCAAGGCCTAGCTTTTATGGTTTAGTTTTAGTTGAACTGAGATTTACTATAGAATTCACAATTGTTCTTCCTCCAAAAGGATTTTTTTCCCAAGCTGGTTTAACTTTATTTTAAATGTTTAATTTCTAAAGTATATTGAGAGGTATATGTATATATATATATGTATATATATATATAGAGAGAGAGAGAGTATATATGAGAGAACTAGTACAGAGGGTAGGTATTTCTCTTGTATGTGGCCAATACCTATTCAATCCTCAGCATCACATTCAGTCTCCTGAGCAATGCTAGAATTGACCCCGAGCAGAGAGACAAGAGTAATCCCTAAATAATACTGGTTGTGACCTGAAACACTGCCCTCCAGGAAACAAAAATATTTTTATGAATCTTGGCTCTTATTTTTAACAGGAATTTGAGAGAATTATGCAGGAGAGCCCTTCCATTTATAATTCATTAAGTGAAGAAAAATGGATGCTGTCATTGTTGAAGCATTCCTGTTTCCAGAGCACGCTCGTAACCAAAGTTTAGTATTGCAAATAATTTTCACCAAAACAGCATCAAAAATGTTCAGACATACTTTTCATACTTGGGGGATCTAATGTCATAGTCTGGAGGTGGTAGATGAGCAAGTGGGAGGTTTGAACAGCTCTCGGAGCTGTAGAGAAATTAAAGGCAATGAAGTGATGCGAATTCCAATCTGGGACCCTTAAATTGCTAGGTTTAATTGATACTCAGAGAGCTCCAAAATTTCTGTAGCTCAGCAGTTTAGAATGTTGAACTCTTGGTATAATATTGTCCTGGATCAATTGGAGCCTGAGAACTGGAGGTGCAAATGACTTGCTGCATTTTTTCATTCCCAGATACAGGATGATCTCAGTCCAATTGAGCATGTTAGTGTTGGGACTGGTGAAAAACAAAGGAGTCAACCTCCGAGGGAAGCTGGCTCCAAGGAAGAGCAGGCTGTGGATAAGATAACAATTCAAAACTGAACAGTGGAATTGGGGAAACAGCCTAGAATGAGAAGCCCATTCTTTGTGCGGGCCTTATATTTAGGGCTGTCCCTAGAGACTGTGTGAGTCAATTGGCCAGTGCTGCTAGTGTGATCACACATTTCTAGACCATGTGATTCTCTCCAAAAAGGACAACAAACAGTCAGGAAAAATGCTCCAGGGCTGGATTCATGTTTTGCATGCACAAGACCTGGTTTAAATTAATTTTTAGCAATGCACACTCCTCCAAACACCAACTGAAAGCTACCACCATGCACCGAGTAGAGCCAGGAGTAGCCCCTGTGCATCACCAGGTGGGTCCCCAACAACAAGCAATAAAAACCCAAAGACATCTGATTTCTCTGGTTCTAAACAAGCACATGATTCAACAAAAAGAACTTTGCCATGAACTTTCTGGTTTCAGTGTGTCTTGATTTGTTACACACTTACTTCCCTGCTGCCTCTTCTTGCCACAGCACAAATGACCATGAAAAAAGGTTTTAGCACTACACAAGCTCAATGACCACGATACCTAGTGTTAAGGAAAGTGCAAACCCATTCAGATTAAAGGTCCCATCCTCACCATGAAGAGAGAGCTAAGTATCAGGGCAAAGCAGACCAATTTCCAGGACAACATAATACAACCTGCCTGATTCTGAAGGAACTGAGATGAATGTTCATCAAATAGCAAGCCTGTCGAGCATTTGTTATCCTTGCTATTCAGAGTCACCAGTTGCCAGAAGAATGGGTCAAAGGAACAGATAAAGGCAGGAAGATATACCCACTCCCTTCCTGCTTCTTTGCCTCCACATCCAACAACAGTGCACCTGTAGCCTCTCTGGAACTCTGTAGGGTGAATCCTGAGATGTATATATAACATCTGCTCTATGGCCCTCACTAGTCAGGGTCTCTCAGGCAGTGTGAGGGCTGTGCCAGGAATGAGACACCTTCTGTTGTTTAGTGGCCCTGAGGATGATTCAGACAACTGAATGCCTGTCAGTGCATGAAAGAGGAGAACATGTTATCTCTCAACTGGCATTTCTAAAGAGTTTATTTGCTTCTTTCTAAATATTGGTAAAAATGTTCTCTCTTTTGCATATTTTTGCTTTTCTGCTTGGTAAGCCTTGAACATTTGTTTCTGTTTTATAGCAGAGGCCTAAATAAAAGCAGATTGGAAGGCATATTGATAATGTCATAAGTCATCTTGATTTTACATGTCAGTGACAGTCTTTTTTTTTTTTTTTTTTAGAAAAAATGTTTTAGAAAACCTCCAATTGTCAGTATTTTTGGGTTCTTTTGGGTGTGCCAGGATTCCCCACAAAAAATGCTTTCAGGCTTTTTCCTAGAAGCTGAATGGCTGCCAAATTCTAGGTGCCATGTTGTAAAGGTCCATGAGTGTTTCTGTGCGCAGTCTTTTGTTTGTTTAATGTGGAATTTTCCAAGTTTATTTTATCCCCAATATTTTTAAGCTTGTTAATAATATTACAAGAGGCACAATTCATTGAACAGTAATTTGAGAAACAGGGTAAATCATCTCTAAATTTACAGAACAAAATGTTATATATCCATGTAACACCTTATCCACATAAATAAATATAAATTTATTACTTTATTTTTTAATATGGAACACTTCATGAATTTGCATGTCATCCTTGCACAGGGGCCATGCTAATCTCTGTATCGTTCCAGTTTTAGTATATGTGCTGCCAAAATGAGCACTAATTTTTTTTGTTTGTTTGTTTTTGGGTCACACCTGGCAGCACTCAGGGGTTACTCCTGACTCTAAGCTCAGAAATCGCTCCTGGCAGGCTCGGGGGACCATATGGGATGCCAGATTCGAACCATCATCCTTCTGCATGCAAGGCAAGTGCCCTACCTCCATGTTATCTGTCCAGCTCCCAAAAGCACTAAATTTATTACTCAACAAAATATTTGTGCTTATTTTGGGATATACCTATTGAGGAACCATACTGTTCTGAGGATTGAATCTTGCCTCCTGCAATATGTGCTCCCATTCTTTGAGCCACCTCCAATCTTTATTTTTTTAATAACTTAATTCTTTAGTTGAATTTCTGCTAGATATATCTATAAAGCTGTTCATGATTGACATCTTTTTATGAATATCCAGGGATGGGGCCAGAGTGATAGCTCAGCGAATAGGGCATTTGCCTTGCATCCGACCAACCCAGGTTCAATCCTTGCATTCATATAGTCTCTCGAGTCTGCTAAGAGTAATTCCTGAGTGCAGAGCAAAGAGTAACCCTGTGGTCCCCAAAACAAGCAAAACAAATGAACAATAACAACAACAAAATACAAAGGAGGATGAGAAGAAAGAGATGGAGGAGGAAGCGGAGGAGGAGATGTAGAAGGAGGAGGAAGAGAAGGAGAAGGGGAGGAGGAGAAGTAGGAGGAGGAGAAAGAGGAGGAAGAGAAGAAGGAGAAGGAAGAAAAGTAGGAGGAGGAGAAAGAAAAGGAGAAGAAGAAAGAAGAAAAAATATCTGGAGACATTTATTGTAGCAGGAGGGTTGGTCACAGGGTTACTATGACAGGTAGTAAGCAGGTACCTGAATAGCAGGTAAAGACTCCTGAAACACCTTACAGTGCTCAGAACAATCCCCAGTGCAAAAAATGCTCTGGCCCCAAATATGCCAACACTTCCAAAAGAAAATCTGGCTCTACTAAAATTCTCTAATTTTCTCTGAGGGGCGATTAGCAAGAATAAGGTAAGAGGCTGAATGTAGGAAGTTATCTATTCTCAAGAACATCTTTTTTAAAAAAAATTTTTGTTTTTTGGGACACACCTAGGGCATTCAGGGGTTATTCCTGTTTCTGTACTCCGGAGTCATTTTGATGGGATTCAGTGGATCAAGTCTGTGTCAGTCACATACAAAGCAAACCCCTACCCATTGTACTATCTGTCCAGGCCACTTCTCGAGAACTTCTAACCCAGTCTTGCTTAGTTTTACCCTCATCACCTATTTCTTCCTCAGTATGGTAAAATTTGAAAAGTGTGGAATACATCAGTGTTTTTTTTTTTTTTAGCTTTCTTTCCTGTTGACTTGGGATTTAAGTCTGTTTGTTGTCTGACAAATTATTCCACATCTCTTCAAATGCTCAAACCTTTGCTACACTTATTTCTTCTTCTGTTCACATCATCATTGTGTGACTTTACTCTTCCTCTGAAAGCTAAAATTTCTATTTCTGGAGCCAAAGTGATAATATGGGAGGGAAGGCCTTGCATGCAGTCAACCGAAGTTTGACTCCTGACACTGCATAGGATCCTCTGAGCATTGCAAGGAGTGATCCCTGAGGAAAGAAGCAGGTATAAAACTTGAGTACCACTGACTGTGACAGCCCTTTAACAAAATCTCATTTCCCTTCCTTTCTTCCTTCCTTCTTTCCTTTCTTTTTTCCTCCTTCCTTCTTCCTTTCCTTTTTTGTTCTTTTGTTTATGGGCCACACCCAATTGTCCTCAGGGCTTATCCCTAGCTCTGCTTAGGGTTCACTCCTGGTGGTGTTTTGGACAACCATAAGTAATGGTAGGGATCATGGCTACATGCAAGCAAGCACCTTACTCCCTGTCTCTTGACTCAACATCTCTATTTTTTGATATGGGACCCGATACATTGGATATTGAGGAAAATGCAAGTAGGTTGGAAAGTATGATTCTAATTGTTTTGTTGGAAAGTGTGATTCTAGTCCCTATGAAAACAAGACAAAAACCAAATCTATAGCTATTCTTAATTTCTTTGTGTATAGAAACAAATTCTAAAATAATATGCATGAAATTCTGATAATGATAATTCTCTGATGATGGTAAACTCATAAATTTTTACTTTATACTTTATGTCTTAATATGTAGCTTAAAGTTTATATAGTAAGAACTTATTTATAAGTATATGCCCCCAAAATGGTTAAACACTTAAAAATAAGATGTTTAGGTGTCCTTTCCAATGTCACACTACAAGGGAATTATGCCTTTCTCTAACATACTATTTTCTAAGGATTAGAATCCAAAGTTAGTTAAGTTACAAGTTAATTTGCAATATTTTGTTCTGAAGAAATACACTAATTGAAATGCATTAGCCAAATTTGAATCTAATCTAACAGTCACATTCCAATATTCTGTTTTCCAGTTTCTATAGTCATTTTGTTCAAATGCTCCATGAACTGATTTCACCCATTTTTACTGATTATTTTGTTAATGCATTAAATACATTTTAATTTTTTGGGGCCCGGGAGATAGCATGGAGGTAAGGCGTTTGCCTTTCATGCAAAATGTCATTGGTTTGAATCCCAATGTCCCATATGGTCCCTTGTGCCTGCCAGGAGCAATTTCTGAGCATGGAGCCAGGAGTAACCCCTGAGCACTGCCGGATGTGACCCAAAAACCAAAAAAAAAAAAAAATAATAATAATAATAATATATTTTAATTTTTTAAAATATATATTTTAATTTTTATGTGAATTGTATTATAACTTTTAAAACTTTTACTTTGACATAAATAAAACTACAAAGCTATATTCAACTTTTGGAAAAGAAACCAAATTAATGAAGATGGATGGGGGACATTGGTGGTGGGAATGTTGCACTGTGAAGGGAGCTGTTCTGTTTATAACTAGAACCCAACTACAACCATGTCTATAATCATGGTGCTTAAATAAAGATAATATTAAAAATAAATAAATAAAATTAGGCTCCAGAGCAGTGGTGCAAGTAGCAGAATGTTTGCCTTGCACGCACTAACCCATGACAGACGGTGGTTCGATCCCCCGACGTCCCATATGGTCCCCCAGGCCAGGAACGATTTCTAAGCACATAGCCAGGAGTAACCCCTGAGTGTTGCTGGGTGTGATGCCCAAACCACAAACAAACAAATAAATAAATAAAATTTAAAAAAAGAGCTCAGACATGACAAAAATTAAGTTCTTTGTCATGTCTCTGCTATTCATGGATTTGATGTGTCCACCCTTGCCTGCTTCTCAATCGGGATTCACTATGACATGTCTGAACTGTGACACTTGCACATACCTTTGGGCAGCCAGCAATGTTGAGAAATGTGAGGCTAACGCAGTAAACAGCCAGCGCTTTAATGCTATCATCAGACAGCTGAGGGCAATAAGAGATATCCAAGCAGTCCAAGCATTGTAAACCTCTGCAGAATGTCTGTGAGAAAT
>PVKC010009387.1:0-26908 GCA_004027635.1 Crocidura indochinensis
GTGCCTGCCAGGAGCAATTTCTGAGCATGGAGCCAGGAGTAACCCCTGAGCACTACCGGGTGAGACCCCCCCCCCAAAAAAAAAGAAGAAATAAAATTTCTAGTCTTCTGAACTGAAAAACATTATTTCTTTTATTTAAAAAAGTATTGGGGTTATACCTGGTGGTGTTCAAGGATTTCTCCTACTCTGTCCTCAGGAATCACCGCTGGCAGTGAGTGCTTGGGGGACCATTTGAAAAGGAAGATGAGGATCAAAACTGGGCCTGTTCTGCCCAAAGAAATCACCCTCCCAACTGCACTATCCTCAACCCCAACACATTACCTTGTGCCCTTATTTTCATACCTGTCCCTGTAACTGAGCTAATAGACTGATGCATTCTAATGGACTATTCAGTGCTGAGTTTGTTTTCACATTACCTTTGTGGCAGTGCTTTAACGTAAGATGAATCCTTGGCAGGTTCGCTAACTGAGATCTGGAATTGCAGTTTCATTTTCTATTGCCTTTATCCAAAGAATGCCTTTTCCTCAAAATAAAGATGAAAAAGCATAGGTGTATCAGCCACAAAGCAAAGCACAGTAGCATTCCATGTCACAATCGAGCTCTGTAAGATCAGCTATGGTTTGCACAGCATTTCAAGACAGCACTTGATGACTCTTCTTATCTCCTGCCATCAACAGGTATCCCGTATCCCTATTCTCACCTGGGCATAAGAAGAGGACAGTAAAATAGGATTGAACATGGACATTTACATGCAGGTGCTCAAATTTCCTTGATTAAGTTATGACATGAGCACTTCTAGCTTCAAGGTGGCCAAAAAGCATAATCCTGTTATGTAGAGAAGGAGAATTGGAAATCTATCTCACTATTGAAATTATTGGAAGACAGAACCAGTGATTGCCTTTCTTGGTCTCTTAAATTATGGACTAAAATGGAACATGACTATCAGTGCTTCAGGTAGACTTCCATTCCAGTTGAAATTTAGGAGAGGGTGTTTATTCAGAGTGAAGTTTTAAAGGGTCAGCTTTCTTTTAAAACAGCTATCTTACAATGCAAGTGTGTTAAATAGGGCATCTGCTTAAGGTCTCTCAGCAGAAAAGATTTATTTTCCCCAACTCATTTAAGTTTTAGTCAGCATTCCACTACCAGCATTCTGTTGTAGCAATTTGGATGATTTTTAGACTTTAGGTTTAAGACATAGAGGGAAAGCTCTAGGGTAAGCCCCAAATTTAGCTCTTTTCTCTTTTGAGAAGTGTTGATCAGCATACAGAAAAAATGTTGGACTCCTGTGTTCATAAAAAAAAAAAAAAGAAAGGAGGGTAAAAAGGAGCTGCTTTTGTTTTTGGTTTAAGTCTTTCTTAATAAGGAATAATGAACATCAACATTCAGTTACTCAGTAAACCAATTAAATTCAATTAGCATAGCCAGGGAAACAAAAGAACAATCCTTCAACTCTTCCATTTATACTATAGACTCGGCAGTCACAATATGAGTCAAGTAGTAACAATACAGTCTGTAAAGACAATTAATATTAATTTTTTTATCAGGATAAAATATTTAAAATTCTTCCCTCACCCGCCCTATAGACAGTTCTCCAGTATATTATTTCTCATTTTTTTCCAATCAGGATAAAATTGAGATGAAATTAGCTTTTCATGCCTTTCCTATTACTGGGCTATGTTCAAGGCTATGTCTTTGAGACAATTTAGTCCATTTCCTTTGGATACTTCCCTATTGCTCATGCTAGTTAAGCAGCAACCAGGATGGGCCATCATGCTAAAGAACGCTGGCTTTCGAGAATGGTCTGAGGTCAAGAATTATTATTGCTAGAGGCCTCCAAGATCCAGTTATGGGTTTCCTTAAACCCTGCGGGCTCTTATGATAATGCTTTTCTCCACTATTATTGTTATAAGGCATTAAATCAGTCAGATTCATGAGCAACAAGAGGTCAATGTCTGATTGAAATTCATAAGGTCAAAAAGGAAACTAAAAATCAATTTATAAGATATGAAGATTTAGGTTCAAACTATATCCATGAGCAATAAAATTTCACATCCATAAATGTAAGAAAATCAGTTATTAAACTTGAGGGGAGAAAGAAGACTTATTAAGTTTTACACACACATAAGGCAGCTAACACATAATTTTATCAGACATTACTGAAATCCTGTGTGTAATATAAGTGATGATGGGCTAAAATGCTAAATGGTTTAGCACTAAATTATTAAGTGATGTATCCCGAAGGTATTAAACAGATAGAAAATGCAGAGCAGGTGTCTCTCCTAGCAAGACTTGATCACCAGTTTAAGTGCATATTGATAACAAATGCACTTCAGAGGGAAAATAGGATTAGTAATATTTTTGCTGCGTGAAAGCCTGATGTCAGGATGACTAAAAGCTTCCACCTGACAAAGAAATGTTCATTTCTTTTTTTTTTTAAGAAAAAAATTAATCATGATAAATGTTAGGTCCCTATGGAACAAAACAGGAATCCTGGAGGGATTTGAACATTTTCTTGTCTCTTTTCTTCCATCATCTCTGCATGCAAAAAATAGAATGAATGGAAAAGAAAATCCATTTATAGCATATAATGAAATCAAAATGACGTGCACAACTAGTGTGGCAGAATAAAAGTATATGTTTGCCAGGAGGTATGTAAGGGAAACTTTATAAAAGCAAACTTTCAGACCAATCATTTAGAATCACGGCAGTGTTCAGAACATTGGCCCTACCAATAAAAACAAAACAGAATCATTGTAGGGTCTATTTGATCATTAGCTGCTCCAGGTGAACATTAAACAGTGTAGTTAAACCAAAGGGAAATCAATATAGTTTTATTGACAAAAAGAAGATTGAATAGCAAAAATATTTGTGAGTTCAGTGCAGTTTCTTTTGTGTCCTTAGATCCACTGTAAACTAAATAATGCTTTGACGGATTTCTGCAGATAAATGTTCACTGGATTTCTCTGGCCTTTGATAGCTAGGGGAGATTGTTTCAAATCTCCCACCTCCCACTGGGGATTCTACGTGATCACCCTCAAATTCCACAGTTTTCAGGAGACTTCTAGCTTTGCTTTAGAACACCGTTCTTTGCCTTGTTATTTGGGTTGTGAATCCTTTAGCATCTCTCCTTGTTTGCACCCAGGTTGGCACATGTGTTCTTCTGAGTTATTTTGAGTTGTTCTCCCATCTATGAGCACATGTATTCATGTACCCAGCACTCAGAGAAACAACAGAGAAATGTTAAATTCTGTTAGTGTGTGAAACTGCACTGAGTCCTTGTTTCACATTCATGAAATAGAACTTAAATGCAGCAAGTTATCACTGTTATGAAATCTGTGCATTGAGCTAAAACTCTAATAGTCACTTATTCTATGTCCACATTCTTATCTAGAATGTTCCTCTAGGCTCAAAATCTTTTTCTGTCTTAGATATAGGCCCCCAAAACTTAATCTTATGCTCCCGTCCCTATCCTTAACCCACCTTCCCCGCCTGCTTCACTGAGCCAAGTTTTCTGAAGTCCAGCTATACCTTCTTGTTTACATATTGTCAGTCCCATTTTTTCATACCATAAAAGCCAAGTTGAGTGATTGTGACAGAGACATCTACCCTGCTAAGCCTAAAATTAGACTTACTTCTTTAACTCTTTTCAGAAAAGTCTGTTTACCCTGTTTGATGTGGGAGAAGAGTATGTATGCCATAATCATCTGGTTTCATAAACATGCATAGGTGGTGGCATGAGTTAAAAAAATTGTTCCATGACCAAATACATTTGGAAAAGGCTAGCTCAAGCAAAATTCAACAGCCTCCTTTCCAAGCTTTAATGTACTAATATGTGTAGTTTTTATTCGAGTGCAATAGAGTATGTGGTGTGATTGAACTAAGAACTTTGTGTGTGCGTCTGTGTGTAGAGGATATTTCATACGACACACTTGAGAAAAGCTGGGGTAAGTAATCATTTAGGAAGAAAAGCCGGGGCCGGGCAGTGGCGCTGGAGATAAGGTGCCTGTGCTAACCTAGGATGGACCTCGGTTGATACCCCGGTTCCCCATATGGTCCCCCGTGTCTGCCAGGAGCGACTTCTGAGCGAATAGCCAGGAGTAACCCCTGAGCGTCACTGGGTGTGGCCCAAAAACCAAAAAAAAAAAAAAAAAAAAAAAGGAAGAAATGCCATTGGAAAGCAGTGGTATTCCTTGTAAAGGTGGGTTGAAAAGGGCAGAATCTTATCATTATAATCTATAATTGATTATTTTAACATATCAGATCACATTACTTTAGAAACAGTTCAGTTTACGACCAGAAAGCTTATTGGAATTTTTCTGTCAGCTGGGCAAAAGTTAATAATAATTTTGATTTAATCAGAAAAAAAATCACTTCACCTGACAGAAATTTGGTCATTTTAATTTTATTTCTTAAAAGTCATTTTGGATCCAATTTATGAATCTTAGTTTGAGCGATCCAATTGATAAATAAGAACAATAGTTAATAAAATTATTTGATTTAACATATTCAAGGAAAAGGTATACTGGTATTTTTACATTATAGTAATATGATTTAATTTGGGGGGCCACATCTGGCAATACTTATGGATTAATCCTGGGTCTGTATTCCTAATGGTGCTCAGGGCATCATATAGGTGCGAGAGATGGAAGCTGGGCCAGTAACATGCGAGGAAAACACCCTCCTTGCTATACTTTTTCTCTAGCCCAATTATGTAGTATTTTTTATAAAAAAAATGCCCACCTGATAGCCCTTTGCATATCATTGCTCTTTTTGTGTTGTTGTGGAATCTTGTAAGTGCATTCTGCAATTAACACACTGGACATTTCAGTTCCCTCTATCTTTGAGAAATTGGGGCGACAGTGTTCAGTGTTGAAAGATTGGATTCCCCAAAACTCATCTGGTTGTTGATGACATAAGACCAAGATGGAATTACCAAGAATCTAAAAAATGTACATAATCCGATCTCTGAGTACTTTAAAAGCATGGCCATTTCCAGGTATTTAGGTGCTGTCACCAAGGCTCTGTCCATTATTCTGCTCTGATTTCTTTTGGTTGCTTCACTCTCATGGTGACACCTAAGATTCTTGATACAGCTGGTACACATTGTACTATAGGAAAAGAACCCAGATTTTCTTCATTGCTTTTAGATCAACGTTTGGAAGGTCTTTGATTCTGTCTGGTCCATTTTCTTCATATGGATCAGTCACTGAATCTAGGAAGAAGTATTCTGGTTGGTTAGACTGGCTTTTACCTTAGGATGTGTAGCAGTGCCATGTCTTGCAGTCCCCTAGGAGGCAAGAGGAAAAAGCTCCTCAAAGGAAAGGAAAAAGTCCATTGGTTGAATAAAAGGAAAGGAGAGCCAATGGGGGAGACCCAATATAGTTTTCTTCCTCTGTGGACGTCAAAAAGGAGATTCATTTGGGAAACAAATCGATCACTAGTGTCTCATGAGGATGTAAGGTTGGGACATTTTGTTAATTACTCTTAGAATATCACTTGCTGCAAAGTAAACTGAGTGAATGTAGTGTTTAAGGGCCTTGAAATTCCAGAATTTATGGAAAAGATGATGATTATCTTGGGAGAAAGATGGTAGGGTAACAAGGGTGCACAGTTGTCTACCCCTCCCGAGGAGAGGTCCAGTCTTTTCCCCAACTTCTCTCTTGTATCTAGGATATAAGGATGAGCTACTTTAGACAGAAAGAAGTGATCCAGCAACCCCAAGAAGAACTTTGCAAAACACCTGTGCATTTCGTTGGCCTTCTTGTTGCATTCGGAACTCTGTTCTTATATGATGGGATTTGGAATAATTTATTCGTTGGAGAATTATTGACTATGGACAAGGATTGGGTATCCAGCTATGCTCCTAGCTGACTCAGAAACCAACACAGGCTCATTAGAAGTTTTAGCCAAGAATAAACAAAAATAAACCTGGCTCAGAGTAACAAAACCTTACCTGCCTTTTGGGGTGTGTGTGAGTAGGTTGGTTATGCAATAAGTGGTCACTGGTCCAGTTATATTCTCTCTTGAAGGGAGATATGATCAGAGTCCCAACCTCTGGTTACCATTTCCCCACCGTGTATTGCTCTCAAGTTAAAATCTGGAAGTGAAAACCCTCAAGTTCTTACTTTGGTTTTTCATTCTCTTGGGATGCAAATATATGCCGAATGTTTGCATTTTGATTAGGCTCTCTGTGTTTCCCTGCCAGGTTTTCAGTGGAGGAGGAGAGAATGTTTTATAATTATTAGTATTATTTTATTGTTACATATATATCTCAGTTAATACTGACATGATTGTTCTTGCTGTTGTAACCTGAATTAGAAATTTTCACAGCCGGTATCGATCATTCATGTAATTGTATGACAAAGGAAAGCCAATTCCCTCTCTGCCTTTGAAAAGTCAAAACAGGGAGCAGAAACGATGAGGCAAATAAAAAAAAGCAAAACACATGAGGTATTTTAAGAGGGAACTATCTTTATTATTATTTTTCTCCTTAAAAAGAGAGCTATTATTGTTTAGGGAACTTCTATTATAATGAATATTAATAGTGTCATTGGGTAGTTAAAAATACATGCTGATTTGAAATGAGATGGAGGTAAAGTTTTTATAAAATTACTCTTGCTTTATTATATTATGTGCTTTATTACATTAAATATAAATTATATTGCAGAGCATTATAAATTGTGATTAAAGTGATCTGTAGCCCAACTAGCAGAGGACTTAAATATAACTGTAAAAACTGAAATAAAAATCTATTAATGCAATAAACCTACTTAATAAAAGTTACTTCCATATTCAAAAACAAAATAGTAAGGCATGCTTCAGATCTGAAAGTCAAAATTGAGGGAATAAATTAGTGAAGGTTAAGAACTTTGTAGCAGCTGACTAACAAAGCTCTAGGGGATTATAAAATTTCATGCTCTTGTAATAAAAAGGATAAAGGATTGGCTAGAAGACCACTAAAAGTTAAAATAAATGAACATAAAGGAGATGAAAAAGTCTGACATGACTGAGACCACTAATGTGTAAAGACTTAAGGGATGGCATTAAAGTGTTAGAGGCTGGAATTAAATGTAAAATGAATTCTGGTAGTAGATTAATAGAAAATTATAAAGGTAAATGAGTTAGGTTTCATGGTCTCCAAAAACTTTATATATCTCATTATTTTTCTTAGCACTTGAGAAGAGGCAGAGTAAGACGAATTAAAATCTGGCATAAAACATATTGGAGTGTGTGGAAATGCCAATTATCCTCCAACATTAGTCCCCCTTATCCCCTAGTAATTGACCTTTCATTCTTAAGTGGCACCGTAAAGTCAAAATAAAGCAAGATTTCCCACAGTCACTTGCTTCTATGTGGGACCATGACCCTGAGTTCTTTTCCAATTAGGTATGAGAGGAAATGATGACTTCTAGAAAAAGAATTATAAGAAGGTGGTGTCTACTTCTTTACCTTTCCTACATCTTACTCCCAATTCTTTTCTGAAGGTTGGAATGTAGATACAATAGCTGGTGTGCAGCAACAATTTTGGATTATGAAGTAATCATAAGAATAAAAACTAGCAACTCTGTTACTGTGCAGACTCTGTATACATCCCTGCGTCTCAGGGACAGAAACTCCCTCATGCCTACCCCCACTACTCTGGGTTTCCTATCCTGGTAGTTAAACTTTCTTCTTGTTATGCAGAAAGTAAGAAGAGGGGGACCAGATAGTCATGATCTCAGATTAGTTTCTGATGTACATATGTAATCAGGGTAGTCTTACAAACCTTCATTTATATTAGGGAGTAAATAATTAGATGGCTAAGAGACAGAGATACAATAACATATACATATGTGTGTATATGTATATACATACTCACATCTGTAAAGTGTGTGTGTATGTGTGTTAAGGTTGCCCTGCCCCTCACCCACCGTGGCTGCTCCACAGCTAAAAGCATATTTTCTCTTATTTCTCTCTGCCTTGACCTTTCCCAACTCAATCTACCAGAACAGTTGAAATGGCACTTGGTTGCTTAGAAGGAAACACCCAGTACCTTTGCTATAGGTAGCATTTGCCCTTGCTCCAGAGTAGATTTTCCAAATCATTAGAACAACTGCTGACCTATACAGAAATTCCCCTTATGGTCTGAAATTAATGATAGAACATTCTGAAAAGAGTTTGATAAAAGGGTCTTTTGTGCATTCATTTTACTGTTGTGCCCCTCCCATTTTTGCTCTCCTTTTGGGTACTCATGGAGCATACACACCCCATACTCAACCTCTGCCCTTGCACTCAGCTCAGTGTATCACTTTCTTCTCTCCCTCCCATCCTCTATTTCTCACTCACCTCTCATTTCTTTTCACCACTGTATTCATTTAATATCTTTGCTGGGCTTCACATTTTTAGGCCTTAGAAAGAGCAGGCAACTCACACACAGCATACTCTTGTTTGGTCCTGGAAAAATCCAGTCTTCTGGGCTTGCAAACTGATGACTTAAATCTTCTCATACAGTAGAAAGAGCAAATGAGCTCTTTAGCCTCTTATAAGGACACTAATCCTATATCTGAGGGGTTCACTCCGAAAACATAATCACTTTCCTAGGATCCCATTTCCAAGAGACATGATGTTGGGTCTAAATCTATGAATTTATTTGGGGGAAGGAAAATAGTCCATAAAAATCTCCCATTGTCTTTTAAAGCTCAAATTTGGAAGCAATGCAGAACACTATTCTATGTGCTTTGTTGGCCAGAGCAAGTCATATAGCCTAGAGAGTGGAGAATTGCTTATCTATGGTGTCATGTACCCATAAAATAGAATATGGAATTCACTGATGAACACCACTGATGTCTTACTCCCTTCCATGCACTTGGTCCTGAGAATGTGATTTCTCTCACTGAAAATGCAGTTTCTGCCGAGCAGACACTTCCTCATACAGATCTCTGTACTGTCTATCCCAGCCAAGTGCCTGGCATAGAGTTTTTCAGTATATGTTCATTGTGCTGAATTGATCTGAACTCTGCATACCTCCTGAAAGCTCTCATGATTTATTGGTAAATTTTCACTCTTAATTAATGAAAAAAAGAGAAACTTTCTATGAGTGTATCAATTATTTACCTTACAAATCCCTCTGAGCTCTTCATACTCACTGTAAATAATTTATATTCATACTTGTGTGATTTCAAATTTATTTATTAATGCTATCTTGGAGATGGAAAATTTAAGTGAAACCATGCTTTCTTAATTTGAAGGCCATTTGAAATAAGAAAAAAGTTATTTTCCTCATGTACAAATTTTATTGATCATGAGTAGATTGGTTCTCTCCAATAATAGAAAAATAATCACGTACAGATCTGCATTCTTACGTCATATAGGTACACAATCTGCCATGTCCAAAGAAAACCCTGTGATACCAGCTTCCCAATAAACAGCTTCAGAAGTCTTATTTCAGTAAGTGGAAATTTCATACATTCTATTACTTTGGCTTTGATTATTCAACCTTATGTCTAATCTTCAGAAGCCCTTTGTGCTACTTTCAAATGATCTCCACATTTGGAAATGAAACCACATCTTACTATTGCCTCTAGTATCACTATATGCTCTATAATTACTCATGGTTTATTGTTAGTGACCAACCTGGACTACTTGTTTTTCACTCTTGGTCTACTTTTGGTAGACCATCCAGGGCAAGCCTCTTCAATTAAAAGCCACATCTTTGCTCTCACCCTTTGTACCCTCATTTTTCTACCACGGCTTTCAATTTAGGTAATGAAGAGTCAATGTTCTCAGATGATCTTAAGGAGCTCCATCTATGTTCTACCTCTCACCCCACCTTCAGGACTACCTCTCTGATTACATTTCCTATTGCTGTTCCTCTAGCACACTTTTCCATGCCTACAAAACATACTTGGCCTCTAGAGTGTTGTGTTTGAATTTACCCACTTTGCCAGATAGCAATGTATCTCATTCTCCAGTTCCTTCAGATCTCTGCTTCTAAGGACTTCCCTGTCTTTCCTTCTAAATAAACAGGAAATATACTCAATTCCTACTCCTTTACTTCAATTTCCTCTTTACTAGGATTATTGTCCTAGTTTGTCTTGCTGTGTTGCTATTAAAGCATTTTTCCTTTCTTCCCTTTCCAGAATCTAAAGACTATGAGGGCAAACGACCTTATTTATTTTAGTACTAATTTCCTAGGCATCAAATAGGGATAATTTGGAATACAACACATTTTTTTTCTGAACAAAAACCTATATATGTGTATATAGGCGATTTTATAGTTTGCTAATTTCTTGTCATTTAGTTCAACTACGCCACAGTTTATTTAAGTCAGAGATGGGTATGCATTCTTTGAATTCACCTTGTTGCCAAATGCGAAGATCCTCAGGTAGTAGATTGCTAACAAAATGGTTGTTGACATCTGCAATCTTAACAAGCTGGTTCCTGCAGAACACAACTCACCCAAGATAGTTTTGGAACCTGAATTTCATGGTTCAGGGTCTATTTACACAAAGGTAAAAATGAAATCATCTTACTGAATATGCACTGACACATTAACATTATGCAGTCATCATACCTCTTGCTTAAGCATTTATATAAACCATGTTTATACAAATCACTATTTTGGATAGATTGTTTAGAGGGGTCCCAGGATCCACTACCGGTGATTCTTAGCTTAATTGTGCGGTACTGGTGGTTCAGTATTCAGGCAATGATGTATTGCACATATATAGTGGTAAAGAATCCATGCAGTGAGGCCAGAGGGATAGCACAGCATTAGGGCATCTGTCTTGAATGCATCCAATCTTGGATGGAACCCATTAGATTCCCGGCATCCCATATGGTATCCCAAACCTACCAGGAGCGATTTCTGAGTGCAGAGCCAGGAGTAACCCCCGAGTGCCACCGGGTATGACCCTAAACCAAAAATAAATCAAAACAAAAGAACCCATGCAGTGATGGGGATCAAATTTGGGGCCTTAGACATGCACATTAGTCCTTTGAGTAAAAGTGCACCCTAGCATTTCTAGTGAACACCCAAGTAAAGTTACCATAACTTATCTCTGAATGCAGAAGGCCTAGGGAGATTGGGCAAGGCTGGTGCCCTGCTCACTTCTGAGATCTTCCAAGGCAGATTTGTGGCACTTAAACCATTATCCCCAAGGTCGGAGTGTTACAAGCCTGTCTGGTGACATGAAAAACATTAAGAGTCATAATTCATAATTTTCAGCACTGAATTCTTATTCTTGGTTTCTTATGGCTTCTCTGTGGATATCATAGTGATTTATTATTCGTAAAAATATTTAAAAGTAGCTCAAGATTGGGGAAGATAGCTCAAAGAGTACCCCACCTGAGACCCAGATTAGATTCCCACTCACTATGGCATCCTAAGCACAGCTGGGAACAGCTCCTGTACCCAAGTGAGCGTATGGCTCTTTCTTGTGGCCTTGTGTTAAGACTTGACACCAGGACACCAGTTCTCTACCTCTCCCAGTGGGCTGTCATCTGCCAAGTTATTTTAGGCAGAGTGTCTTTCTCCCTTGGGGTCTCCTCTTATATTGAGTTTTTCTGTCTTTTGAACATGTCTGGACCTCAGCTCAGATGTCCTCTGCTTTATGAGGCTTCAAAGACTTCTGGAAAGGACAAGGCACCCATTCCTTCCCTCCACCTTTGAGGTTTCAGCACTTGTAGCTTATTGAGAGCATGAACTCAGGTTTCTGGCTCCTTCAAGATCCTGGGAATGCCCCCTGCAAGGGCAGGCACAGGGGATTCCTTTTTTCTTTTGGTCTCCCCAACACTTAATATCCTCCAGGGCATTTACTGGGTAATTTTCTGTATGAATCTTTAATACCCATGTTGGAACTGCAGCCAAATCCACCCTCCAGAATCTTCCACAAAAAGCAATACTATTGGAAAATAAGGACGGACCTGAGATGGGTTTATTTGAAAAAATAGTTGGTGTGAAGAGCTCAGAGAAACATCAAAAGCCTATTTTTCAACAATGTGCAGCTCTTCAAGTCAGAAAAATTTAATTTTGGGCAGAATAAAGCAGCGATGGGTTGAAACTGTCTGAGCGTATTGAACATAGATTGCTTGGCTGCAGGGGACAGAAAACAGGATTGAGACTCCAGAGAGGAGAGTGCCTTTGCCTTCCCCCAATAAGGAGTTCAGAACACTGGGGTTTTAAGAGGCACTTGGTGACACATTTTTGGTTTGGGTAATCAGCAGGTAGTTGAATAAATATGAGAGAAACACTGGATTTTTTCATCGAACTTATGCTATCACACATTTCCTGGCTCACTTATTTCATTTAAGAAAAAGTAGTCATTCAGATAAGAAAATATGTAAAGAAGAATCCTGCTTTCATGTCCTTTCACGTGAAAGGCTGGTGTGCTAGGCATAAATTGTGGGCAAACACTGCTTGAAGAAAATTTCTAGAGAAAGGAGTTCCCCAAATCTTTGGATGCAGGCATGTGCTTTGAGGCACTGTGGAGGTTGCCACTTCATGGACCCTTTACATCTTAATAGGGACTGCCTTCTTCCAGTGGATTGGTTCTAGGGTGTTCACACGATGTACACTGGGAAAATCATAATACCTTGAGGAGTTTAGACCTGGGACCTGGAGTCTGTGTGATTCTAGTTTATGGTTTGCCCTGTGAACACAGGTTGCTTTGTTTTGCTCATGGATAGAGACACTGAGCAAGCAGTGAGCAAAATAACAGGAAAAAAACTAAAATAGAAGAATAAAATTGGAGGTTAAAGGTTTTGGGCACATTATAATAGTTTGCCAAACTATTTGCCAAACTATTATTTATAGTTTGCTTTTAAACTATAGTTTATTAAACATGCTAGAATCAAACTGAATTTATCCTGCAATGAAAGGGAGATACATTAGAAAAGAACTATGTGATTTCATTTTATTGATGCTGAATCTAAAGCAGGGGTCCTTAAACTTTTTAAACAGGGTTCTAAAGGTCTCTTTGTGTTTCTCCTTTTCCACTCAATTCCTTCTCTTTCCGCTAATGGTGTTCAAGACAACTACCAGTTAGACCATTGTGTTGCTTCATGTAGTCCTTACACTTTTTAAACAGGGTTTTAAAGGTCTCTTTGTGTTTCTCTTTTTCCACTCAATTCCTTCTCTTTTTGCTAATGGTGTTCAAGACAACTACCAGTTAGACCATTGTGTTGCTTCATGTAGTCATTCTAAATATCACATATAAGGGATATCATTCTGTATTTATCCTTCTTTTCCTGGCGTACTTCATTTAACATATCTTCTAGTTCCATCCATGTTGCTGCAAGCTGCATGATTGCATCATTCAGTGGAACTTTTCTTGCCTGCAACCAACCCTGGCTTAAATCCCAGTACCAGGAATGGCCCTAAAACAAAACAAATTAATAAAAAATGTAGGGATCAGAGAGTGTAGGGATTAAGTGTAGGAATTAAGGCTCATGACTTGCATGAAGCCAACTTTGGTCCTTTCACTGGCACACCGGCCCTGAAGATGGCAGGGTGCAGCTCCTTAAGCTCCTGAGCACTGCTGGGATGGCCCAGAAAATTCCCAGCACTGCAAGGCCATAGTTATACTATATCCTCAGGTCCTTTATGGCTGGTTGAGAATCAAGGGTGCCTCCTGAGCATCACTTGGGAGATCCCCAAAAAGTAAAATAAAAAGATGGAAGGAAAACATCAGATGTTCCTTCAAAAGTTATGAATGAAGAATTGCAGAAATAGAAAATCACCTCTTGACAAACACACAATGATAATAGCCACAGGTAAGAATCACCAGTGGATGCTAAAATCAGTGAGAAAACCATTAAGGTTGATGTAAGCTTTGTCTCAGATTCTCCCCACTAAAGATGTATGAAGTACAAAGAAGAACAATGTCAGTGCATCGTACCTCTTGGGATAAGGTGCGTGGAGGGCACAAGAGCACTGTGGGATTCCAGTGAGAAATGTGGAACTTTTATTTAATCATGAATAAATGTCAGACACACCTCCATGGAGGAATATCTTACATAAAACAGATCAAAATATGGCAGAACTATCAGAAATGAGGAAGGGGGACCAGGCAGCTGTCACACATAGTGGGAGACTAAAAAGATAGCAAATCACATGTAGTAATGTGACCCAGGCTCAGAGTTCGAACCATGAAATGGACAGAGGGACATGGGTGATATTTGAGTAACCTCCATAAATAACTTAAGACTATCACATCACTCCTCATTTCCTGCTTTGGTAACCAGATTATGCTTGTGAATAATGGTTGGGGAAATCATAGGAGAATAGAGATATTTTCCAACTGCTTTTTATGAAGTCTAAAATGACTTCAACATGAAAAGCCTAAGCTCTAAAACTCAGCTTTTTCAAAATCAAAGTTTCCAAGCAGGGTCAGTTCACGATTCCCCAAAACATTTGGTCATGTGTGGAGACATTTTTTTTGTGTGTGGTTATGAGAGGCAAGGCAATTCTGGCTTCCAGGGGCCAGAGACCAGTGAAGTTGCCAAATACCCTACAATGTCCAGGACATGATAAATGAACCCTGTTTTAGAATGACTCTGGTTTGCAATATATATATATATATAAGCAAGAAATGTTCAGAAAAGTCAGAGTGTAGGAGTTATGTAACTATGATTGTGCAGCAGGCTCCTGCATCTCTGACCTCCTTAAACTGCTTTCTATCTTTCTCCCTGATCTAACATTTTGGCTTCTGGGAGCTCAGGAACAGGGCAAGGTGAAAGGAGCTAGATGCAGAGTTTTGTGATCACGCTGCAAACGGTCGTCATCAGTAAAGTATTTTCTTTTCCTTCCCTGATCCGAAGTGGGCACATCAATCTGCCCACTTCTAATGAGATATAGGATAACACTGTGTGGACGGCACTCATTGTCAGCCTTTGCCTGGTGGGCTTAGCAAAAGAAACGATCCTTCATTAATTAACCTTCACTTTCTATGTAGATTCCCTCATTGAGATGCAGGTAATTAAACCAAGGTCATTTCAAGGTGGCCTAGGAAAAGGAGGCCAAAAAAAGCGATGGAATGTTTTTAGGGTAAAGGACTTGGGATTCTATTTTTATCCTTGGGCAGAATCGCAGAATCATCTTTCCTTGACTTTTAAATAATCTAACCTTTTTTTTTTTTCTAGTAGACTATCTCTTAAGTTCACCTCAAGACTCTATCTCAAGAATTTTTAAAGATTTAAGTCATTGCTACCTCCTGTTAGCTGAGAAATACATGTTAAGGCAAAAATCTAGTTTGGGAGGGAATCATATAAAGGAAAGAGAATAGAATTTTTGTTGGATCAGGGAAAGCAGAGAAAAAGGGATTTCTTTTGAGGGAAGTTATTCTCTCTTAGTTTGAGTTATTTGTTTCTTGGGTTTTAGTACTTATCCTATTTGGCTTGATACATGATACATGCTAGAGCCAACAATGGATAGGCAGATGTGGGATTGTATTCTAGCTCTGCTGTTCATTTACACCTGTGGCAATATATTGTAATTATTTTGCTGTGGTTTCCTGATCTCCAAGTAACCTATGCTATTCATCGGATCCAACCTACTCCTGGAATTGATAAGAGGATATGGGGGAATGCAGCTACTCATTTGTCAATAGTGATGTTCTTAGGGTAATCCTTTGGGATGATTATCCCATTTTATATGCTATATCCTATATAGGACTTTCCTTGGACAAAAGCACCTAAGTCTCCAAATCCCAAATAAGTAAAGTACTGTAATTGTGTTTGCTGTGTAGATGAGGAACTGAACACAAAAAAGTGAGTTAATTCACTGTAGAAAGCACAGCAGTGAATAATGGAGCTGGATTTTGAAGCTGGGACTGTAGAATGAGCTGTTTCACTACCACATGCTGCCATCTTAGTATTGCTGACTTTTCCTATGTGCTGCTAATTATGTGTTGCTAAGATGAACTTACCCAGAGATACCTCTTCCATCAGAAAAAATGTGTTTTTCCCCGGTGGGTAAACTGTTAAGTTCTTAGAGGCCTACAATAAGCTGATCAGAATTGTCATGAAAATCTCTTATTATTTTTTATTAAAAACCAAAAGCAATAACCTTTGAAAAGCATCGCCATCTAGTGGCAGGCTGAGTCATGACATGATGACTGAAATTTTTGTTATTTTTTTTGTTCTGGTTTGGTTTTTGTTTTGTTTGGGGGCTACACTCAGAAGTGCTCAGGGTTACTCCTGGCTCTACATGCAGGAATCACCCATGGAAGTTCTTGGGGGATCAGGTGGGATGCCTGGGACTCAAACCCGGATCAGCCTTGTGCAAAGTACTGCACAAGGCTACTGTACTGTCATTCCAAGTAGAAATAGTTGACAGTTTTCCTTTTCCTTTCCTGGCTCCTAAAATTTATTCCCAAGAAAGATGTTTGGCATGCAATAATCTCCAGATATATTCTTCTTCTGACTCGAGGTATCTGGGGCTGAGTTTTCATGTAAAAGCTAATCCCATTGACAGCAGAAGACAGTGATGCTTTGGCTTCTGGGTGCCCCTCGGAGGAGATTGTGTACATTTCTTAGCTTGCTTCACTGAGCACTTTTCTTTCAGTCATAAAGACCAAATGCTTAATTTGGTAAACAGATAAAGAATCAGAAGGAGGCCATGAAGTCTATCTAATATTGCTTGCAGTTATTAAAGTCAGTTTTCATCTGCTTAAACAGATCATAAAAATAAAATCTGAAATAAGAGTGGGTGTCCTTCCTCGTCTCCCAGTGAAGATAGGATTTGAATGCTGACTTGGAATCAGTGTAAAGGAGGAGAAGAGCCAACTCGAGAAGCTGAAATCAAGTTTCAGCCTGACTGGCATTTGCGTTCAAGTCAAGGTTGATGAACCCTTAAAGGGTGTGATGTTTTTCATTGCTTTCATACTCAAACCGTATCAAACTGGAATTTTCTTCTCCTTCACAGGATTGTTCCATGCTCAGATATACACATCAGCACTTTTTAGAACTTTAGGCTTTCTTTCAGTTCCCCGAAAGTCTTCAATTATATGTGAACAGATGGAACTGACTTACTATGCTTTCATTTGTCTCCTTTGTGATTCTTCTCTTTCTCTTTAATTCTTCTTGAAGACTTGTGTGTGTGTGTGTGTGTGTGTGTGTGTGTATACACTATATACAGATCAATAACCAGTACACAAATAACAATGTAAAATGTTTGATTCTTGCAATATTGGGGTAAATTCCTTAACTTTTTGGAGAAAAATCATTTATATTTTAAAATTAATTTGATCACTTACAAATGGATGTGATTACATGGCTTTAGTAATAAAATCACGAGATGCATATAAAGTCCCTTGTAGGTTTTTAATATTCTGAGAATATTATTGCTAAGGGATTATTCTGTCATCTGGGTTCTTCCATGGTTGTGGACAGTTTCACTCTTATACTTGATCTCATTTACCATATGTGTGTATATTTGTGTGTATGTATGTATGTGTTGTGAATCATAATACAGACTACATATTTCTTTTCCTTAGTTATGAAACCACAAAGATTCTGACAAACAAAAGTTACTCACCATAACTCATTTAGAAGCCAAACCTGATCCCAATGGATGTAATACTATTTATGGTCACTGTTTATCTCATTTAGCACAAGTATTCAAACATCTTGTTTTTTTAAAAAGTATTTTATTTAAACACCATGGTTTATAAAGTTTTTTCTTCAACAGTTACAAAGCTCATGATTGAGTTTCGGTTGCATAGTGGACACCACCCTTTACCAGTGCACATTTCCCGTTACCAATGTCTCCAGTTTCCCTCCTGCCCCCATGCTGCCCTCTTCTTGCTTGCCTCTGTGGAAGACATCTTTTTTCTTTCTCTTTCTTCTCTGCCTTTTTTTTTATTTAGATACTGTGATTTACATTCAGAGTGATAATTTCCAACTGTCATTGTCATAGTGGTTCCTTCTATACCCTAACTTCACTCTTCTGCTATTTGTGGCAAACTTCCTACCATGAACTGGTCCTCCTGGCCCTTGTCTTTATTGTCTATTGCATATTATTACCATACTATCTTTATTCAAACATCTTGATGCAGAAGCCTCACAAAGTGCCATCCCTGCTCCTTACTGTGGGAGATAGTACAGAGTAAGGGCTTCTAGGATAGGGTGGTGGTCTCCCTCTAGAATGTACCTTATGGGAAATCACTGCCCCCTAATATCATGCCATGGCATGTGAACTCTCCCCTGGAATGTTATCGACTTGTTTTCTGACAAATGAAATATGGCAGAAGCAATACTACACTGTTTCTAGGTTGGAAGAGCCAGGTGTCACTGTTGGATGGTGACATCTCTCCCATTTGGTCACCAGCCATAGGGAAAGTGGGCTGCCTTGTTGTGAGATATCTAGAACACAGTGAGGTACTGAAGAGAGACTCGTTGTTTGAAGGTCCCTATGAGCTCTTCAAGCAAGAAGTTTCATGTGTGATGTGTGTGTGTGTGTGTGTGTGTGTGTGTGTGTGTGTGTGTGTGTTAGAGGAGTTGATACTGTAACTCCAAGTACTGTGATGTTGCTTCGTCCAACACCTAACTCTGAGGAGGTTTTCCTTCTCTGTCATTGAGCCGCCTCCTCCCTCAGAAGGATCCAGGTCAATAAACAGAAAGACTTAAATTATTCTAAAACCAATCCAATTTTCAACACATCAACATTTTTTACAGGTTCTTGTTGGGGTTTTCTTTGTTTTGGTTTCTAGAGACCATGTTTAAAAAACATCTTGGAGTATTTTCCTCTCATTGAGTAGTCAAAATCTTTGAAAAAAATGTCAGGTATATATAACCAAAGATATTAGACAAAATATAATTGGGGGAAATAATGAAAGCATTGAAAAGCTGAATTATCTACTTTTGTTTATAAAGTTGCAACTAAAATAGCATCCTGCAAATTTGGGGCTGCTAACCATGATTCTTCTCCTCATCCCAATTCCACGCTTTAAAAAATCCAGCCAAACTGGAAAGGCACTTCAATTACTCTCAAGTTTTTAAACCTTTGCCAAAAGTGGTGGAGCTTAATTAAGTTAAAATATTTCAAAGGGAGCGCCGTTGTAATAATTTGTTTATAACACAAGCTTTTCTTTGATCATGGATGTTCACTTTTTATAGAAACCCTGTTATCATTTTTGGATAAGGGATAAAGTAAATTAACTTTGTGTTGGGAAAAAAACACAGGAAATTAAAGAAGTACCTGAGGTGAACTGCCTTATTAATAACAGAAAGATGTGACTTTATTGAGCCTGCGGGCCAGTGGGATAGAAGCAGAGTCGGTGGGGGAATAGTGTGAATTGCTTAGATATTATGGCTACAGTTTATTAAAAAGATAGCTTTAAAAAATGTGCTTAATATCCCTCTTTCTGGACTCAGCGTGAACCTTCCTGGTTCCAGCAACTGACAGACATTGCCTGGAGAAAGAGAATTTAGCAAACAGTGGTGTAGCATTCTTTCTTCATTTGGCTCCAAGTAACTGGGGAAGGGTTTTTATCAGGGGCCAGGGCCTTCCAAGCTGGAAGAAATTCAGGGTTGCTTTTCCAATTCTTCCCTTCAAAAGATCCTCATTGGCTAGAAAGAGGAGGCACCTTAACAAACATCAAATTGTATTTAAAAATCAGAGTTCTGAGATCACCACCCAGAACTACTATTTCCTCCCCATGCTGGCCTTAATTTTGTTTTCATTTGGAAAATAAGCAGCAGCATTAAGAGAAGAGCTGTATTAGGATTAGCTAGAGCAGACCTGCAGTGTTCTCAATGTTTGGCCCTGAGAGAAAGTAGTGTTTGTGCTGAGTTAAGCACTGTGCAGAGGATAGATTTTTGAACACGGCATTTAGCCTCTATCACCTATGATGTCACTTACAAGCTGTGTGATCACATAAAGATCTTACTCACCCTCTTTGGTACTTAATTTTATATCTGTAAAATGGGATTTATTCCTCCAAACCAGAGGTTCCTCAAACTTTTTAAACAGGGGGCCAGTTCACTGTCAATCAGACTGTTGGGAGGCCAGACTATAGTTAAAAAACAAACAATGAACAATAGTGGCCCACCCCTGCCTGAGACTAAGAGGAGGAACTGAGAGAGGGAAGTAGGGGAGCCCGAGAGTGCAGTGCACATCCCACACATGCATACTGTGGGCTCAGGAGAAGTTGACTGCTAAGCAGGACAGGCAGCAATGGCAAAAACATCCAACAAGTCAGATAAATGTCCACAGCGGACCGCACGTGGGCCACTCGCTGTAGTTTGTGGACACCTGTCCCAACCACTCCCCATCCTTCAGCTCCCTATTTACTTGATATTCTCAGATCTGTAATTCAGGGCCAAAGGCTTGTTATCCTTTGATGTTATCTGTTCTTTTGTTTTGTCTCCCTATGATGAGAGAGATAATCTAGTATTTATCTTCTCCCTTTGACTTATTTTACTTAACTCCAGTTTCACCCGTGTTCAAGAATTCATCTTTTCTTCTAGCTAAGTAGTATTTCATTGTGTATATATGTGAGAGCTTCTTTATTCATTCATTTGTCATTAAACATTAGGTTATTTCCATATTAGAGTGATTTTATTAAGTACTAGTATGAATTTAGATAAGCATATACCTTTCCAAATGAATGGTTTATGTTTTGGGTTAGATGCCAAAAAGTGGCAATACTGTGTCATATGACAGTTCAGTTCCTTGTTTTTTGGAGACATTTTTGTACTGTTTTCCACAAAGGCTGGAGTAGACAACATTTTCACCAACAGTGAATGAGGCTTCTGAACAGGGTCAGTAAAAATTTGAGACTTTTCAGGTCAATAATTTGGTCTCAGTTTCAACTAGCTGACTTTGGTTTTGAGATGCAAAAGCATTTAAGAACAAACGAAACTGAGTGGGCATTCTGTGTGCAAATAAAACTGTATTTACAAAACCAGGGGTGGTTAAGACAGGCTTGCCTGTGGATTCCTATTCTAACTTTGCAGTGAAGTTTTGTTGAATACTCGTAGCGACTTGAAAGCAGTCTCTAACTACCACTACTTATTTAATCCCTTAGGTTGTCAAAGGGACATGGGATGATTTAGCTGACTATAACCCTAAATAGGAGAAATGGAAGAGCAGAGGGAAATATGACTACTCAATTAGTGATCTAGGGTTTTGGAAACAATAATCTAATTGAATTCATGACTCAAATTTCTCCACCAAAAAATTACAAATAATGAAACATTTGAATAAATTAAGCATTTAAAAACCAGAAAGAATAGAAGATGCCAGGAGATAATTGTTTTGAAATTTTAAGCAAACTTTCTCCTCCTGAAGTCATAAAAAAAGGATGGACGAATGAAAGCATAATACTAAAATATGCATAAGTCACAGTGGTAAAGCCACATCAAATATCAGATGATTCTGGAGAGAATAGCAGTTTAGAATGCAGATGAGAAGTTTTACCTTTACTATGTACAGAGCTTCTAGAAATTGGTAAGAAAGCAATCAGCCCAAGAGGTAATTCATTAAAGAATGTAAACAGTTTATAGAAGTAGAATATTAGAAAGGGACCAGAATGAGAATAGAAGCTTCTGAACCCTGGTTTCAAAAGTCATAGGCTTGACACTGGAATAAACTTTCCCATCCCTATAATGATTGTCCCATGTGAAACTTGCATCTTATTTGAATGGTTTTGATTTTCCCATCCCATCTGTCCTTGTTGTCCCCCACAACATTCTGGAATGGAAATGAGTGGCCGGGAGATTCTTTACCCAATCTCCAGGGGTCAGGTAAAATCCTCTGATGTCTGTCTATATTCCATCCTACTCAAAGAGAGAAAGAAGTCAAGGATTTAGGAGGCAAGATAAACACTGTATGGTTTCTCTTGTATGTGAAATAAAGAGAAACAAGCAGATGAGCTAAATCGAACAAAAGGGAACCATATATCTATAAGTTCATTTAGAAATAAACAGAGGGAAGGGAGAACATGATAGGGTATATTGGGACAGAGGGTCTAATATCTATGGAGTTTATAGCTTTGATTTTCACTGATGCACACTCAGAATCTATCTAATGTTTCATGCAATGCTACTTCAATAAAATAGAATAAAATGCTCAAAATATTGGAATCTGTAAGTAGCTGAGATTACACTTCGAAGTGACAGATTCATCACTAATTTTGAATCAATTCTGAAGCATTGAAGTATACATGATTACATAACAAATGACTCAATGAATTAGTGAATTAAAACATGACACATTTTTCTCTAGTTTCTGTGGGTCAGAAGAGGCCTTGTTACATGGTTCTAGTGGAGATTGTTCAGGCCCTGCAAATCAATGGACAAGAAACTGAGTCTGGAGGAGCTTCTTCCATGATGGCATTTGGGGCTCTGACTAGAATCCCTGTTGTTTAAAGTGGAGCCTAGCCCCTATCTCTCAACCTAGTGCCTGTCTCCCCATAGCATAAGAAATCCAGGAAGGGACCTGAGCAATAGTACAGTGGGTAGGGTGTTTGCCTTATTCTCAGCCAACCTGGGTTCAATCCCCAGCATCCCATATGGTTTAGCTTTGAGTGCAAGGCTAAGAATAACTCCTAAGAACTGGTGGATGTAGCTTCAAAAATTTTTTTGAAACAACAATAACAAAAAGAGAAAATAGGAGAGCACAAAGCAGAAACTGCAGTGCATTTTAGAGCTTAGTCTTAGAAGGTGTGGACCTTCATTTGTTCTCTTCATATATCTGTGAGGTACCACAGGTCAATCCTAGTTGAGATTACCGGAGACTAGGGATTCTTCTCTGCCATGCTCCCAGCATTGCTTAGAGATTATTCCAGACTCTGCATTCAGAGATAACTTCTTGGTGCGACTTGGGGGCCCATATGGGGTGCTGGGGATGAAACCTGGGCCCTGGAAGAAAGGATCCCTGCTGCCATCTCAGAGTCCAGTTACCATAGGTCACTAGAATTTATTTTTCTCTTGTTGTTCCAGATTAAGTTCAATTAGAGGAGAATAAAGGAAATTGCATATAGATCTGTGATTGTAAAACTATGTCTAATAAATTTCTCTCAATGGACTCATCATAAGAGTTAAGTTACAGGGAATTAGAAAGTGAAAATATCTGCCAACCAGATCCCACTGTGAAATTTCCTGAAGTTTCTGTTGTGATTGGAGCCATGTTTTGCTAGGTAAGCAAGATTGCATTTTGCATCATATTTATACATATCGGGAGCCTACATTGTTGCATTAGCTAGCTAGCTATCTTACAAATGTGATTCTCCAGCAAACCAGAACATACTTTCCTCTCATAATTTTTGGTATCGACTCATCAAATTTATGACTGACCGATTTACTTCTGAAATTCTCACTTAAAGGCAAATATCCCCAAACAATTTTCTATGAAAATATTTCCCCTTGGCTCTTAACTGTCACCCATTGCATTTGGAGAAAATCTCAATGATGCTCTTGTGAATCATTGAGATTTAAGCAATGTGCATCATGGCAAACTCACCGGAAAGAATTAATTGCAAAATGTGCCCCCAAGTAGCTAAGTAAATTAACTTTCTATATAGGATTATAGATGTTAAGCCAATTAAGTTTTAGAGAACATCTGTCAAAAATAATGATTTTTGTTTTAAAGTGGTTAATATTACGACATTTCTAAAAGTGGTTATACAGCAGGACTAACCATCTACTTCGATGAATTCAAAGGCATCAAAGGATAGAGATCTCCTTGTCCCCTTGATATTGTGACATATCTTTTCATTCCTCCATCTAGTATATATTGAGGGCATACTATATGTCAACTAAAGTACAAGAAACACGCTCCCATGTGGATCTGCATAATTAAAATAACTAGGGTATTAATTTTAAAGCAAGAGTGGGGAAGGAACTTAAGGAGTAATTCTAATGTGGTTACACTAAAGAAAAGTGCTTTTTGGGCGAGTGAATGGAGGAAATTGGTGCACTCAAGATGACTTTAAGTAACAGTTATTCCTGGCTGGGTGCAGAAGTAATTCCTGGTAGTGTTTAGAAAGCCATATGTAGTGTTTGGAACTGAACTAGACTCGGATGCACGCAAGGCAAGCACATTAACCCCTGTTATGTTTTTATAGTCCAAAGAAAATCTTGTGATTTTTTTTTTTTTGCTCCCACACTTAGTACCCAACACTTTTCAAGGTTTATTACTGACTGCTCACAGGGATCACTCCTCAGTGGAATTTGGGGAATCATATAGGTTGCTGTGAATGGAACCTGTGTCAGCTTGTACAAATCAAGTATCCTACTCGCTGTTCATTCTCTTGCCAGCACCCACAAGAAAATCCATAACATTTTTTGATACTCCATGAGATAATTCCATTCTCCATAAGATCATTTAATTCCTGATGACCCTTTGTTTTAGTTAGATTTTAATGGGCATTTTAATGAATACACATACATGTGTGCCTACATATTTGTATATTTGTGTGTATAGAGGTTTATCAGATGATCATAAGGATGCACTAATTTTATGAAAAGTCAGATAAACAGAAAAAAGAAGACTAAATAATATTTGTCTATGATGTCACTAGATAATCATGTTGATATTTATTCCTATTCAATTTTAAAAATTAATAAAAAGACAAAAGTAAAAAAAGGTTATCATACTAAATTATTTTGTAGGCTGTCTTAAAAATCTGAAAATTATATATGATAATTTTCCAGTAGCATTAAAGGCATTTAAAATATTTTAAAATATTCATGTTAGTTAATGTTGATTGTTGCTAGGTTCTTATTATTATAAGAATATTATAGGTATTATTATTATAGGTGGGTGGTGTTCTTTACATGACTGAAATCCAAACACAATCATGTATGTAATCAAGGTGTCTAAATAAAATAAAAAATATTATTATAAAAAAAGTTGTCTGTATAAGACCTTGTGTGTGATGTTAATAAGTGAGACTATAAAAGGCTATTTGTATGCTCTAGAAGTCTAGAATTATGACAATTGTGATTTCTTTTTTTTTTTTTGGGGGGGGTCACACCCAGCAGTGCTCAGGGGTTACTCCTGGCTCCATGCTCAGAAATTGCTCCTGGCAGGCACGGGGGACCATATGGGGCACCGGGATTCGAACCGATGACCTTTTGTATGAAAGGCAAACGCCTTACCTCCATGCTATCTCCCGGGCCCCGACAATTGTGATTTCAATTTATACTTCCACTTTACGTATTCCTTAAAGACTTGTTTCCAGGAGGCACCCTCACCCACAAGAAATTCGCTAAATTTTGACAAGTGTTTTCCTCTTCTTTTAATTTATGTTTATTTTCTACAGGAAGTTAAACTGTTTTTCATGTCTATTTTCCACATGTGTTTTTATCTTTGGGCAATTTACTTTTTGCTTATTTTGGGGCCATACCTGGCCACACTTGGCTCTGCACTCAGAAATCACTCCTGGAAGGCACAGTGGATCATAAAGGATGCCAGGGTTCAAACTTTGCTCAGCTACATGCAATGCAATCACCCTACTTACTGTACTATCGCTCTGGCCCAGTCTATTCACTTTTTTTTTCTTGATTTCCAATGGTAAATTCTTTACTATTGGTTAAATTCTTTAGTTCTAGTTGATGACTTAGGAAGAGCAGCTTCTGCCTAAGTATTGATTACACATAATCAATGTCATTTAATACCTTAATTACATATTATATTTACTTAAAATATTTCTGACATGGATACATTTTTATTTAATTTTTTATTTTTAATTATGAGAACAAAGATGCAAAGAAAGAGGACAAGGTAAAGTTACAGTGGAAGGACGATCATCCATAACATAATTCTCAGAAGAAATCCCCTTACTGATATCTTAACTCTGAACTTTCAGCCAAAGAACATTAAGATAAATAAAACAGAACCTATGTACAGTTACTTTGTCCCTCAAGTCCCCAGATTGTAATACATTATAATATTTCTTAGCAGCATACAAAGCAATCTAAAGCCATAAAACTTATGTAACTCCTTAACCATTAGAGGCATAGTATTTTTTTACATTTCCATGAACATGCATATTAGTTTAAGTTAACCTCAAAAGTTTAAGCAGTTTTTTTTTCAAGGATTAGACTCAAAGGAGCACAGTAAAAACGATGTTATAGTGGCAATTATTGTTTGCATAGGCCCACCAAAATATGAGGGGCATGGAAAGGAATAACCTTGGCCTAAATACAAAGAGACTCTACCCCTGAAGTTTCCTGGCATAAGACCAACTCTAGGCTCTAGGTAAGCTAGTTTGTCCAATCCAAGACATTGTCTATAGTGCCAACACACGTTTATTTTTCACACAATCTCTGTTGTTGGTATCATGTTTCTGTATTAAAGATCCTGGAATCTGCATATCCTGCACTGAAGTCAGGATGTGGAGTGTCCTCTAGTTTTACCTCACAATTAAAGGGCAATGCAGAGAGCCCTGTCCTTTAAGCAGGTGGTTGTTGTTAATTCTTCTCAGTGTTAAGGGAAGTCTCTTTTGAGCAGGTCAATGTCTGAGCAGCAGTAGGGTCTTCCCTGGTAGAGGATTGCTTCCAGGTGATGTTATAGGCAAACTTGGATGTTTCATGGATGGCTTCCCTGGTTCAGGGGTGAATAGAAAATGCCCATTCTTCTGAGGCCTGTGACAGGTTGTTACTGACATGGATACTTTTAATGAAGGAAATCACAATTGTAAATGATGAAATATAAATTAATTAAATTGCAAGTGAAAAACCCTCAACTTTGGGTGAACAAATTCAACTTGAAATTGCTTCTTTTTTTTTTTTTTCTGATTCCATAGCCAGGTTTATTAAATGCAACTCATATCCTGTGGGTCTTAAACGTTATGGAGACTATAAAACCGATAAATGATCACATAAATTCGAAAAAGACAAATCTCTGCATTATTCTAAAACACTAAAATGCTGAATTAAAAAAAATACTTAAATCTACATTCTAAATTCTAAGATTCTAAAT